>JACEFZ010023767.1:0-31795 GCA_014155875.1 Cepaea nemoralis
CTTACAATTTCCCAATTCCCCCTACAATTAAAAATTTTTTCTCAAACCCCCTGATGTCACCAATTGTACACTCTAATATGTCCCAATTACCTCTACATGATGTCACCAAAATCCAACTCTACATGATGTCACCAACTGCTACACTTACATGATGTACCAATCTGCCACACTCTACATGATGTCACCAATGCTACACTCTAAATGATGTCACCAACTACCACTCTACATGATGTCACCAACTGCTACACCCACATTTCCTTTTTAACATGATGTCACCAATCTGCTACACTCTACATGATGTCACACCTACCACACTCTACATGATGTCCCCAACTCTACACTCTACATGATGTCACCCAAACTGCTACACTCTACATGATGTCACCAACCTACCACACTCTACATGAGCCCCCAATCTGCTAACCTACATGATGTCACCAATCTTCACACTCTACATGATGCACCAATTACCACACTCTACATGATGTCACCAACTCACACTCTACATGATGTCACCAACTGTACACTCTACATGATGTCACCAACTACCCACTTTACAGATCGTACCAATCTACACACTCTACTGATTAAACCCAAACTGCTACACTCTACATGATTTCACCAACCTACCACACTCTAATGATGTTTTTTGTTCACCAACTCTACACTCTACAGATGTCACAATCTCCCCACTCTACATGATTCCCAACCTACCACACTCTACATGATGTCACCAACCTACCACACTCTACATGATGTCACCAATCTGCTACACTCTACATGATGTCACCACTGCTACACTCTACATGATGACAACCTACCACACTCTAATGATGTCACCAACTCTACCTCTACATGATGTCACCAAACCTACACTCTACATGATGTCACCAACCCACACACTCTACATGATGTCACCAAACTCTACACTCTACATAAAGTACCAACCTACATCTCATGATGTCACAACCCCCACACTCTACATGATGTCACCAACCTACACTCTACATGATGTCACCAACTCCACACTCTACATGATGTCACCAACCCACCACACTCTACATGATGCACCAATTTCACACTCTACATGATGTCACCAACCTACCACACTCAATGATGTCACCAACCTTACACTCTACATATGTCACCAATCTGCTACACTCTAAATGATGTCACCAACCTACCACACTCTACATGATGTCACAAACCTACCACACTCTACAAAATGTCACCAATCTGCACACTCTACATGATGTTACCATCTGCTACACTCTACATGATGTTACCAACCTCCACACTCTACATGATGTCACCAATCTGCTACACTCTACATGATGTCACAAACTGCTACACCTACATGAGTACCAACTACCACACTCTACACGATGTCAGCAACTGCTACACTCTACATGTGTACCAACCTACCACACTTACATGTGTACCAATCTGCTACACTCTACATGATGTCACCTCTGCTACACTCTACATGATGTCACCCAACCTACCCCATTTTACAGATGTTACAAACCCACCACACTCTAATGATGTCACAATCTGCTACATCTACATGATGTCACCTTTTTGTACACTCTACATGATGTCACCAATCTGCTACACTCTACATGATGTCACCAAACTGCTACACTCTACATGATGTCACAATCTGCTACACTCTACATGATGTCACCAAACTGCTACACTCTACATGATTTACCAACCCACCCCACTCTAATGATGTCACCAATCTGCTACACTCTACATGATTCACCAACCTACCACACTCTACATGATGTCACCAACCTACCACACTCTACATGATGTCACCAATCTGCTACACTCTACATGATGTCACCAATCTGCTACACTCTACATGATGTCACCAATCTGCTACACTCTACATGATGTCACCAAACTGTAACACTCTACATAATGTCACCAATCTGCTACACTCTACATGATGTCACTAACCTACCACATTCTACACGATGTCAGCAACCTACCACACTCTACATGATGTCACCAACCTACCACACTCTACATGATGTCACCAACCTGCTACACCCTACATGATGTACCAATCTGCTACACTCTACATGATGTCACCAACCTACCACACTCTACATGATGCCACCAATTTACCACACTCTACATGATGTCACCAACCTATCACACTCTACATGATGTCACCAATCTGCTACACTCTACATGATGTCACCAATCTGCTACACTCTACATGATGTCACCAACGTACCACACTCTACATGATGTCACAAACCTACCACACTCTACAAGATGTCACCAATCTGCTACACTCTACATGATGTTACCAGTCTGCTACACTCTACATGATGTTACCAACCTACCACACTCTACATGATGTCACCAATCTGCTACACTCTACATGATGTCACCAACCTACCACACTCTAAATGATGTCACCAACCTATAACACTCTACATGATGTCACCAATCTGCTACACTCTACATGATGTCACTAACCTACCACATTCTACACGATGTCAGCAACCCACACTCTACATGATGTCACCAACCTACCACACTCTACATGATGTCACCAACCTGCTACACCCTACATGATGTACCAATCTGCTACACTCTACATGATGTCACCAACCTACCACACTCTACATGATGCCACCAATTCACCACACTCTACATGATGTCACCAACCTATCACACTCTACATGATGTCACCAATCTGCTACACTCTACATGATGTCACCAATCTGCTACACTCTACATGATGTCACCAACGTACCACACTCTACATGATGTCACAAACCTACCACACTCTACAAGATGTCACCAATCTGCTACACTCTACATGATGTTACCAGTCTGCTACACTCTACATGATGTTACCAACCTACCACACTCTACATGATGTCACCAATCTGCTACACTCTACATGATGTCACCAATCTGCTACACTCTACATGATGTTACCAAGCTACCACACTCTACACGATGTCAGCAATCTGCTACACTCTACATGATGTTACCAACCTACCACACTCTACATGCTGTCACCAATCTGCTACACTCTACATGATGTCACCAATCTGCTACACTCTACATGATGTCACCAACCTACCACATTCTACATGATGTTACCAACCTACCACACTCTATATGATGTCACCAATCTGCTACACCTGTCTCTTCTACACACCTCTGCTACACTCTACATGATGTCACCAATCTGCTACACTCTACATGATGTCACCAATCTGCTACACTCTACATGATGTCACCAATCTGCTACACTCTACATGATGTCACCAATCTGCTACACTCTACATGATGTTACCAACCTACCACACTCTATATGATGTCACCAATCTGCTACACTCTACATGATATCACCAACCTACCACACTCTACATGATGTCACCAACCTACCACACTCTACATGATGTCACCAATCTGCTACACTCTACATGATGTCACCAATCTGCTACACTCTACATGATGTCACCAATCTGCTACACTCTACATGATGTCACCAATCTGCTACACTCTACATAATGTCACCAATCTGCTACACTCTACATGATGTCACCAACCTACCACACTCTACATGATGTTACCAACCTACCACACTCTACATGATGTCACCAATCTGCTACACTCTACATGATATCACCAACTTACCACACTCTATATGATGTCACCAATATACCATACTCTACATGATGTCACCAATCTGCTACACTCTTCATGATGTCACCAATCTGCTACACTCTACATAATGTCACCAATCTGCTACACTCTACATGATGTCACCAATCTGCTACACTCTACATGATGTCACCAATCCCGCTACACTCTACATGATGTCACCAATACCACACTCTACATGATGTCACCCAAACTGCTACACTCTACATGATGTCACCAACCCCCACACTCTACATGATGTTACCAATCTGCTACACTCTACATGATGTCACCAACCTCCACACTCTAAAGATGTCACCAACCCACCACACTCTACATGATGTCACCAACCTACCCCACTCTACATGATGTCATCAATCTGCAACCTACATGATGCCACCAACCTGCTACACTCTACATGATGTCACCAACCTACCACACTCTACATGATATCAGCAACTTTCCACACTTTACATGATGTCACCCAAACTGCTACAATCTACATGATGTCACCAATCTGCTACAATCTTCATGATGTCACCAATCTGCTACACTCTACATAAAGTCACCAATATGCACACTCTACATGATGTCACCAATCTGCTACACTCTACATGATGTCACCAACCTGCTACACTCTACATGATGTCACCAATCTGCCACACTCTACATGATGTCACCAACTCACATCTTCTGATGTCACCAAACTGCTACACTCTACATGATGTCACCAAAAATACCCCCCAAAAATTTTCCCCCCTCCCCACCCTTTTTCCCTTTCACAACCTCCCAATTACCCCAACTCCCCCCCAAAAGTCCCCCCCAAAACTAACCCCCCCTTTTTTTTCCCCCACCAATATTACCAACCCACACTACATGATGCACCCAATACACATCTAAATTTCACCCCACCCCTCTACATGATGTCACCAAAAAACCCCCACTTTAAAAAACCCCCAATGTTCCCCCCAACCCCCCCCCCAAAAAAAAACACTCTACATATGTCACCAACCCCCACACTCTACAGATGTCACCAATCTGCTACACTCTACAATTTAAACCAACTCACACTCTACAATTAAACCCAACCCTTTTAAAAAACCCCCCCTACAGATGTCACCAATCTGCTACACTCTACATGATGCCCCCCCTTCACACTCTACATGATGTCCAATCCCCCACTCTACAATTCCCCCCAACCCCCCCAATTTTCCAACCCCCCAAAATCACATTTACCCTCTTCCAACCCATTTAAAAAAACCCCCCAAAAAAATTAAAAACCCCCCCAACCCAAAACCAAAAATCAAAACCCCAACCCCACATGATGTCACCAATTTTAACTCAAAAAAAAAAAAAAAAAAAAAAAAAAAAAAAAAAAAAAAAAAAAAAAAAAAAAAAAAAAAAAAAAAAAAAAAAAAAAAAAAAAAAAAAAAAAAAAAAAAAAAAAAAAAAAAAAAAAAAAAAAAAAAAAAAAAAAAAAAAAAAAAAAAAAAAAAAAAAAAAAAAAAAAAAAAAAAAAAAAAAAAAAAAAAAAAAAAAAAAAAAAAAAAAAACCCCCCCCCCCCCCCCCCCCCCCCCCCCCCCCCCCCCCCCCCCCCCCCCCCCCCCCCCCCCCCCCCCCCCCCCCCCCCCCCCCCCCCCCCCCCCCCCCCCCCCCCCCCCCCCCCCCCCCCCCCCCCCCCCCCCCCCCCCCCCCCCCCCCCCCCCCCCCCCCCCCCCCCCCCCCCCCCCCCCCCCCCCCCCCCCCCCCCCCCCCCCCCCCCCCCCCCCCCCCCCCCCCCCCCCCCCCCCCCCCGCTACACTCTACATGATGTCACAATCTGCTACACTCTACATGATGTCACCAATCTGCTACACTCTACATAATGTCACCAATCTGCTACACTTCTACATGTGTCACCAACCTACCACACTCTACATGATGTTACCAACCTACCACACTCTACATGATGTCACCAAACTCTACACTCTACATGATATCACCAACTTACCACACTCTATATGATGTCACCAATATACCATACTCTACATGATGTCACCAATCTGCTACACTCTTCATGATGTCACCAATCTGCTACACTCTACATAATGTCACCAATCTGCTACACTCTACATGATGTCACCAATCTGCTACACTCTACATGATGTCACCAACCTGCTACACTCTACATGATGTCACCAACCTACCACACTCTACATGATGTCATCAATCTGCTACACTCTACATGATGTCACCAACCTACCACACTCTACATGATGTTACCAATCTGCTACACTCTACATGATGTCACCAACCTACCACACTCTACATGATGTCACCAACCTACCACACTCTACATGATGTCACCAACCTACCACACTCTACATGATGTCATCAATCTGCTACACTCTACATGATGCCACCAACCTGCTACACTCTACATGATGTCACCAACCTACCACACTCTACATGATATCAGCAACTTACCACACTTTACATGATGTCACCAATCTGCTACAATCTACATGATGTCACCAATCTGCTACACTCTTCATGATGTCACCAATCTGCTACACTCTACATAATGTCACCAATATGCTACACTCTACATGATGTCACCAATCTGCTACACTCTACATGATGTCACCAACCTGCTACACTCTACATGATGTCACCAATCTGCCACACTCTACATGATGTCACCAATCTGCTACACTCTACATGATGTCACCAATCTGCTACACTCTACATGATGTCACCAATCTGCTACACTCTACATGATGTCACCAATCTGCTACACTCTACATGATGTCACCATTCTGCTACACTCTACATGATGTCACCAACCTACCACACTCTACATGATGTCACCAATCTGCTACACTCTACATGATGTCATCAATCTGCTACACTCTACATGATGTCACCATTCTACCACACTCTACATGATGCCACCAATCTGCTAAACTCTACATGATGTCACCAATCTGCTACACTCTACATGATGCCAACAATTTACCACACTCTACATGATGTCACCAATCTGCTACACTCTACATGATGTCACCAATCTGCTACACTCTACATGATGTCACCAACCTACCACACTCTACATGATGCTACCAATTTACCACACTCTACATGATGTAACCAATCTGCTACACTCTACATGATGTCACCAACCTACCACACTCTAAATGATGTCACCAACCTATAACACTCTACATGATGTCACCAATCTGCTACACTCTACATGATGTCACTAACCTACCACATTCTACACGATGTCAGCAACCTACCACACTCTACATGATGTCACCAACCTACCACACTCTACATGATGTCACCAATCTGCTACACTCTACATGATGTCACCAAACTGCTACACTCTACATGATGTCACCAACCTACCACACTCTATATGATGTCACCAACCTGCTACACTCTACATGATGTCACCAACCTACCACACTCTACATGATGTCACCAATCTGCTACACTCTACATGATGTCACCAATCTGCTACACTCTACATAATGTTACCAATCGCTACATTCTTCGTGATGTCACCAATCTGCTACACTCTACATGATGTCACCAACCTACCACATTCTACATGATGTCACCAACCTACCACACTCTACATGATGTCACCAACCTACCACACTTACATGATGTCACCAACCTACCACACTCTACATGATGTCACCAACCTACCACACCCTACATGATGTACCAATCTGCTACACTCTACATGATGTCACCAACCTACACACACTCTACATGATGCCACCAACTTTATCCACACTCTACATGATGTCACCAACCTATCACACTCTACATGATGTCACCAATCTGCTACACTCTACATGATGTCACCAATCTGCCTACACTCTACATGATGTCACCAACCTACCACACTCTACATGATGTCACAAACCTACCACACTCTACAAGATGTCACCAATCTGCTACACTCTACATGATGTTACCAGTCTGCTACACTCTACATGATGTTACCAACCTACCACACTCTACATGATGTCACCAATCTGCTACACTCTACATGATGTCACCAATCTGCTACACTCTACATGATGTTACCAACCTACCACACTCTACACGATGTCAGCAATCTGCTACACTCTACATGATGTTACCAACCTACCACACTCTACATGATGTCACCAATCTGCTACACTCTACATGATGTCACCAATCTGCTACAACTCTACATGATGTCACCAACCTACCACATTCTACATGATGTTACCAACCTACCACACTCTATATGATGTCACCAATCTGCTACACTCTACATGATGTCACCTTTCTGCTACACTCTACATGATGTCACCAATCTTGCTACACTCTACATGATGTCACCAATCTGCTACACTCTACATGATGTCACCAATCTGCTACACTCTACATGATGTCACCAATCTGCTACACTCTACATTATGTTACCAACCTACCACACTCTATATGATGTCACCAATCTGCTACACTCTACATGATATCACCAACCTACCACACTCTACATGAATGTCACCACCTACCACACTCTACATGATGTCACCAATCTGCTACACTCTACATGATGTCACCAATCTGCTACACTCTACATGATGTCACCAATCGGCTACACTCTACATGATGTCACCAATCTGCTTACACTCTACAATATGTCACCAATCCTACTGCTACACTCTACATGATGTCACCAACCTACCACACTCTACCATGATGTCACCAATCCGCAACACTCTACATGATTTAACCAATCTGCTACACTCTACATGATGTCACCATCTGCTACACTCTACCTGAGGCCACCAACCTGCTACATCTCTACATGATGTCACCAACCTAACACATCTCTACATGATGTTTACCAACCTCACAACCTCTACATGATGTCACCAATCTGTACACTCTACATGATGTCACCAATCTGCTACACTCTACATGATATCACCAACTTACCACACTCTATATGATGTCACCAATATACCATACTCTACATGATGTCACCAATCTGCTACACTCTTCATGATGTCACCAATCTGCTACACTCTACATAATGTCACCAATCCGCTACACTCTACATGATGTCACCAATCTGCTACACTCTACATGATGTCACCAACCTGCTACACTCTACATGATGTCACCAACCTACCACACTCTACATGATGTCATCAATCTGCTACACTCTACATGATGTCACCAACCTACCACACTCTACATGATGTTACCAATCTGCAACACTCTACATGATGTCACCAACCTACCACACTCTACATGATGTCACCAACCTACCACACTCTACATGATGTCACCAACCTACCACACTCTACATGATGTCATCAATCTGCTACACTCTACATGATGCCACCAACCTGCTACACTCTACATGATGTCACCATTCTAACACACTCTACATGATGCACCAATCTGCTAAACTCTACATGATGTCACCAATCTGCTACACTCTACATGATGCCAACAATTTACCACACTCTACATGATGTCACCAATCTGCTACCACTCTACATGATGTCACCAATCTGCTACACTCTACATGATGTCACCAACCTACCACACTCTACATGATGCTACCAATTTAACCACACTCTACATGATGTAACCAATCTGCTACACTCTACCTGATGTCACCAACCTACCACACTCTAAAATGATGTCACCAACCTATAACACTCTACATGATGTCACCAATCTGCTACACTCTACATGATGTCACTAACCTACCACATTCTACACGATGTCAGCAACCTACCACACTCTACATGATGTCACCAACCTACCACACTCTACATGATGTCACCAATCTGCTACACTCTACATGATGTCACCAAACTGCTACACTCTACATGATGTCACCAACCTACCACACTCTATATGATGTCACCAACCTGCTACTCTCTACATGATGTCACCAACCTACCACACTCTACATGATGTCACCAATCTGCTACACTCTACATGATGTCACCAATCTGCTACACTCTACATAATGTTACCAATCTGCTACATTCTTCGTGATGTCACCAATCTGCTACACTCTACATGATGTCACCAACCTACCACATTCTACATGATGTCACCAACCTACCACACTCTACATGATGTCACCAACCTACCACACTTTACATGATGTCACCAACCTACCACACTCTACATGATGTCACCAACCTACCACACCCTACATGATGTACCAATCTGCTACACTCTACATGATGTCACCAACCTACCACACTCTACATGATGCCACCAATTTATCACACTCTACATGATGTCACCAACCTATCACACTCTACATGATGTCACCAATCTGCTACACTCTACATGATGTCACCAATCTGCTACACTCTACATGATGTCACCAACCTACCACACTCTACATGATGTCACAACCTACCATCACTCTACAAGATGTCACCAATCTGCTACACTCTACATGATGTTACCAGTCTGCCTACACTCTACATGATGTACCAACCTACCACACTCTACATGATGTCACCAATCTGCTACACTCTACATGATGTCACCAATCTGCTACACTCTACATGATGTACCAACCTACCACACTTACACGATCTGTCAGCAATCTGCCTACACTCTACATGATGTTACCAACCTACCACACTCTACATGCTGTCACCAATCTGCTACACTACTACATGATGTCACCAATCTGCTACACTCTACATGATGTCACCAACCCTACCACATTTACATGATCTGTCACCACCCTACCACACTCTATATGATGCTCACCAATCTGCCTACACTCTACATGATGTCACCTTTCTGCTACACTCTACATGATGTCACCAATCTGCTACACTCTACATGATGTCACCAATCTGCTACACTCTACATGATGTCACCACCTACCACACTCTACATGATGTCACAACCTACCACACTCTACATGATGTCACCAATCTGCTACACTCTACATGATGTCACCAATCTGCTACACTCTACATGATGTCACCAACCTACCTACACTCTACATGATGTCACCAATCTGCTACACTCTACATGATGTCACCAATCTGCTACCACTCTACATGATGTCACACCTAACCTACCACACTCTACATGATGTCACCAACCTACCACACTCTACATGATGTCACCAACCTAGCTACACTCTACATGATGTCACCAATCTGCTACACTATACATGATGTCACCAATCTGCACACTCTACATGATGTCACCAATCTACAACACTCTACATGATGTCACCAACCTATCACACTCTACATGATGTCAACCAATCTGCTACACTCTACATGATGTCACCAATCTGCTAACATCTACATGATGTCACCAATCTGCTACACTCTACATGATGTCACAATCTGCTACACTCTACAATGATGTCACCAATCTGCTACACTCTACATGATGTCACCAGTCTGCTACACTCTACATGATGTTACCAACCTACCACACTCTACATGATGTCACCAATCTGCTACACTCTACATGATGTCACCAATCTGCTACACTCTACATGATGTACCACCTACCACACTCTACACAATGTCAGCAATCTGCTACACTCTACATGATGTTACCAACTCTACCACACTCTACATGCTGTCACCAATCTGCTACACTCTACATGATGTCACCAATCTGCTACACTCTACATGATGTCACCAACCTACCACATGTACATGATGTTACCAACCTACCACACTCTATATGATGTCACCAATCTGCCTACACTCTACATGATGTCACCTTTCTGCTACACTCTACATGATGTCACCAATCCTGACTACACTCTACATGATGTCACCAATCTGCTACACTCTACATGATGTCACCAATCTGCTACACTCTACATGATGTCACCAATCTGCTACACTCTACATGATGTTCACCAACCTACCACACTCTACATGATGTCACCAATCTGCTACACTCTACATGATATCACCAACCTACCACACTCTACATGATGTCACCAACCTACCACACTTACATGATGTCACCAATCTGCTACACTCTACATGATGTCACCAATCTGCTACACTCTTACATGATGTCACCAATCTGCTACACTCTACATGATGTCACCACCTCGCTACACTCTACATGATGTCACCAATCTAGCCTACACTCTACATGATGTCACCAACCTACCACACTCTACATGATGTCATCAATCTGCTACACTCTACATGATGTCACCAATCTGCTACACTCTACATGATGTCACCAATCTGCTACACTCTACATGATGTCACCATTCTGCTACACTCTACATGATGTCACCAACCTACCACACTCTACATGATGTCACCAATCTGCTACACTCTACATGATGTCATCAATCTGCTACACTCTACATGATGTCACCATTCTACCACACTCTACATGATGCCACCAATCTGCTAAACTCTACATGATGTCACCAATCTGCTACACTCTACATGATGCCAACAATTTACCACACTCTACATGATGTCACCAATCTGCTACACTCTACATGATGTCACCAATCTGCTACACTCTACATGATGTCACCAACCTACCACACTCTACATGATGCTACCAATTAACCACACTCTACATGATGTAACCAATCTGCTACACTCTACATGATGTCACCAACCTACCACACTCTAAATGATGTCACCAACCTATAACACTCTACATGATGTCACCAATCTGCTACACTCTACATGATGTCACTAACCTACCACATTCTACATGATGTCAGCAACCTACCACACTCTACATGATGTCACCAACCTACCACACTCTACATGATGTCACCAATCTGCTACACTCTACATGATGTCACCAAACTGCTACACTCTACATGATGTCACCAACCTACCACCACTCTATATGATGTCACCAACCTGCTACTCTCTACATGATGTCACCAACCTACCACACTCTACATGATGTCACCAATCTGCTACACTCTACATGATGTCACCAATCTGCTACACTCTACATAATGTTACCAATCTGCTACATTCTTCGTGATGTCACCAATCTGCTACACTCTACATGATGTCACCAACCTACCACATTCTACATGATGTCACCAACCTACCACACTCTACATGATGTCACCAACCTACCACACTTTACATGATGTCACCAACCTACCACACTCTACATGATGTCACCAACCTACCACACCCTACATGATGTACCAATCTGCTACACTCTACATGATGTCACCAACCTACCACACTCTACATGATGCCACCAATTTATCACACTCTACATGATGTCACCAACCTATCACACTCTACATGATGTCACCAATCTGCTACACTCTACATGATGTCACCAATCTGCTACACTCTACATGATGTCACCAACCTACCACACTCTACATGATGTCACAAACCTACCACACTCTACAAGATGTCACCAATCTGCTACACTCTACATGATGTTACCAGTCTGCTACACTCTACATGATGTTACCAACCTACCACACTCTACATGATGTCACCAATCTGCTACACTCTACATGATGTCACCAATCTGCTACACTCTACATGATGTTACCAACCTACCACACTCTACACAATGTCAGCAATCTGCTACACTCTACATGATGTTACCAACCTACCACACTCTACATGCTGTCACCAATCTGCTACACTCTACATGATGTCACCAATCTGCTACACTCTACATGATGTCACCAACCTACCACATTGTACATGATGTTACCAACCTACCACACTCTATATGATGTCACCAATCTGCTACACTCTACATGATGTCACCTTTCTGCTACACTCTACATGATGTCACCAATCTGCTACACTCTACATGATGTCACCAATCTGCTACACTCTACATGATGTCACCAATCTGCTACACTCTACATGATGTCACCAATCTGCTACACTCTACATGATGTTACCAACCTACCACACTCTATATGATGTCACCAATCTGCTACACTCTACATGATATCACCAACCTACCACACTCTACATGATGTCACCAACCTACCACACTCTACATGATGTCACCAATCTGCTACACTCTACATGATGTCACCAATCTGCTACACTCTACATGATGTCACCAATCTGCTACACTCTACATGATGTCACCAATCTGCTACACTCTACATAATGTCACCAATCTGCTACACTCTACATGATGTCACCAACCTACCACACTCTACATGATGTCACCAATCTGCAACACTCTACATGATTTAACCAATCTGCTACACTCTACATGATGTCACCAATCTGCTACACTCTACATGATGCCACCAACCTGCTACTCTCTACATGATGTCACCAACCTAACACACTCTACATGATGTTACCAACCTACAACACTCTACATGATGTCACCAATCTGCTACACTCTACATGATGTCACTAATCTGCTACACTCTACATGATATCACCAACTTACCACACTCTATATGATGTCACCAATATACCATACTCTACATGATGTCACCAATCTGCTACACTCTTCATGATGTCACCAATCTGCTACACCTCTACATAATTGTCACCAATCTGCTACACTCTACATGACTGTCACCAATCTGCTACACTCTACATGATGTCACCAACCTGCTACACTCTACATGATGTCACCAACCTACCACACTCTACATGATGTCATCAATCTGCTACACTCTACATGATGTCACCAACCTACCACACTCTACATGATGTTACCAATCTGCTACACTCTACATGATGTCACCAACCCACCACACTCTACATGATGTCACCAATCTACCACACTCTACATGATGTCACCAACCTACCACACTCTACATGATGTCATCAATCTGCTACACTCTACATGATGTCACCAACCTACCACACTCTTCATGATATCAGCAACTTACCACACTTTACATGATGTCACCAATCTGCTACAATCTACATGATGTCACCAATCTGCTACACTCTTCATGATGTCACCAATCTGCTACACTCTACATAATGTCACCAATATGCTACACTCTACATGGTGTCACCAATCTGCTACACTCTACATGATGTCACCAACCTGCTACACTCTACATGATTTTACCAATCTGCCACACTCTACATGATGTCACCAATCTGCTACACTCTACATGATGTCACCAATCTGCTACACTCTACATGATGTCACCAATCTGCTACACTCTACATGATGTCACCAATCTGCTACACTCTACATGATGTCACCATTCTGCTACACTCTACATGATGTCACCAACCTACCACACTCTACATGATGTCACCAATCTGCTACACTCTACATGATGTCACCATTCTACCACACTCTACATGATGCCACCAATCTGCTAAACTCTACATGATGTCACCAATCTGCTACACTATACATGATGTCACCAATCTGCTACACTCTACATGATGTCACCAATCTGCTACACACTACATGATGTCACCAATCCGCTACACTCTACATGTCACCATTCTGCCACACTCTGCATGATGTCACCAACCTACCACAACCTACATGATATCACAGAGGCTTACATCTCCGCCACTGAGACCACGTGATGTTCTCTCATTGTGAGAAATGAAGTTACAGGCAACATATTTTATGGCACATTTCGCTGTACCTCGCCAGGTGTAAAATACAGGGAAATGTTCAACATAAAATGAAATAGCGAACTGAATCCCATCTACCGGAATACACAAAACACATTATCATATGTTTCAACGTAACCACTATAGTTTTAAAAATACCATCATGCTTTTTGGTTTTCACAAGTGTGGTTTACTCTAATGCATAGTAGACGCACCTTCAAATTACCGTTGTGACATCGAAACATTTGGCAATGTGTTTTGGTTATTTCACTGTTGAACTTTATTTCTGTAGTATTTTGTTTTTAAATGTTGCATATCCCTTACAGGACGTTGCAATCAGCACCAGCATTTTTCAGCTGCTGTTGATGTACTAGGCAATTTTTTCGTTCAGTAGTTTGCCATTGCTTTCCGAACGACCGGCTCACATACCCCCGTAAGTTACCAGCGCGGCGCGAACCGCTGCCGATTCTCGCAGGTGCTGTTTTCCCCACGTGGATATATGGGATTACGAACAATGTCCTTAAACCCTTGGCCAGGGAGACCAGCTTCCACGTCATACGTCCTGTGAAGGACATGCAACTAAATTTCCCCCGGGAAGGTTAACCCGGTCAACAAATGCCCGCAGAAGTCGGATGTGTCGGCCTAACGGCGCAAGAACACAGCTCTGTTGTAAACAGGCACAACGCAATCACGTCCGAAAAAGAAAAAAAAAACACCGGATGGACGCAGAAGAAGAAGAACTAAATTTCTGTAGTATACACAATGAAAAATACATTGAAATACGCCAAGAAATAAATTGTGCAGCACATTGTGTCTTCATGATTCAAATCCACATCTATAAAACATTGCTTTAAAGTTCTTTGATTTGTTATTACATTGATATCCTAAAATTGTTTACCTCTTCAATGCTCAATGCTATTGTTAGATTCACGTACTTGTGAATTGTCCAAGTAATGTTTCAAGGCTGTGAGTTAATGTTGCCCGAGTGATATTCTAACGTTAATGTTTACCAAGTGATATCCTGAAGTTAATGTTGTCCAACTGTTATCCTAAAGTTAATGTTGTCCACCTGATATCATAAAGTTAATGTTGTCAAGTGATATCCTAAAGTTAATGTTGAATAAGTGATATCCCAAAGTTAATGTTGTACAAGTTATATCCTAAAGTTAATGTTGTCCAAGTGATATTCCTAAAGTTAATGTTGTCCAGGCGATATCCTAAAGTTAATGTTGTCCAACTGATATCCTAAAGTTAATGTTGTCCAGGTGATATCCTAAAGTTAATGATGTCCAAGTGATATCCAAAAGTTAATGTTGTTTAGTGATATCATAAAGTTAATTCTAAAAAAAAAGTCTAGTGGCTAAGATTCCGCTCTCACCGCGGTGGCCGGGGTTCGATTCCCCGCTTGGGAACCTAGGGGGCTGAGTGGTCTCGAGGTATGGTGTCCGCCTCGAGTGCAGGAGGTGCCCGGTTCAGGCCCCGGTGAGGACCGGGATTTATTTAAAAAATCCACCTGGACTTCCAGTAATAAAATTTCCCCTGGTCTCTAGGTAGTGAGATCGGACACCCGTGGGTATTGTTGCGCACGTAAAAAATGCCTTGGCAGTTGGAAATCGAAAAAGAGTAGCCTAACGGCGCTGCCCGGGCAAAATTTCTAGTTAAAAATCTACCCAAAGTATTTCAGTATCCTCGCCGATGCAACGGAGTTCGTGCATTGAGCTGAGTTTCTCCAGACTCAGGTTTGAGTTAGGAGGAAAACGGAGCACTTATGGGTTAAACCGTGTGCCGTGATGTTGATCCAACGACTAAACTAAACTAAAGTTAATTTCGTCAAATGGTATCCTAAATTTAATGTTGCAAACTGATATCCGAAACTTTCTAATGTCCACTATGCCTTTTAAACATTCCCCCAAGACACTGTCGAAGGGATATTGTATTGCTGTACAATGATATTCTAAACGTGTTGTTTCGGCTATATTTTTGAACTTGTATTTAAGATTCTATGAGTGATATTCTTAGATTGGGCGTCCATGTCCTTCAATCAGTATTCTATCAATAATATTCTAAGACTGGGCGTCCATGTTCTGCAATCAAGATTATATCAGTGTTATTCTAAGACTGGGTGTCCATGTTCCGCAATCAAGATTATATCAATAATATTCTAAGACTGGGCGTCCATGTTCTGCAATCAAGATTATATCAATAATATTCCAAGACTCGGCGTCCATGTTCTGCAATAAAGATTATATCAATAATATTCTAAGACTGGGCGTCCATGTTCTGCAATCAAGATTATATCAGTGATATTCTAAGACTCGGCGCCCATGTTCTGCAATCAAGATTATATCAATAATATTCTAAGACTCGGCGCCCATGTTCTGCAATCAAGATTATATCAATAATATTCTAAGACTCGGCGCCCATGTTCTGCAATCAAGATTATATCAATAATATTCTAAGACTCGGCGCCCATGTTCTGCAATCAAGATTATATCAATAATATTCTAAGACTGGGCGTCCATGTTCTGCAATCAAGATTATATTAGTGATATTCTAAGACTGGGTGTCCATGTTGCACAATGGTATTTTAATCTTTTATGTGCTCGCGATGTTACTGAACTGTTCTTCCAAAGTTATATTCTATGCATGTATATATATATCATTAGGGAGTCGCGATAGCGTATCAGCCGGGTGGTTATGGGCTCATATTACCATCGAGGCGGATATTAGTTTAGATTCACCTGGGCGCCAATGTTGGCCCAATAAATGAATGAATTGGAAAGGACAGCACAGATGGTAGAAGACAGGAAGTAACAATAGTTGAAGAAAAGACGCTGTGGCTGGGTAGAACACATAGTGAGACAACTTGATAATATTATTACTAGAAAGTTCTTGATCTGGAACCACACCCCCAAGGAAAAAAACAAACAAACAAACAAACAAACAAACAAAAAAGTACTAAAACACACGGAGAAGAGAATTAGAATCGGATGAATAAAACATCAGAACCGGTTCTCCTTTAGAGTCTCTGTGGCGAAGTGGTCAAGCCGTTTGACTCTGTTCCGGAGGTTGTTGGTTCGATTCCGGGCCGCGCCCTTCGGTTTACGAGTTAAATGTTTCGGAGACCCCTGTGGGTCGTCGCTAAAAGCTACGGAGTTCGTGCTTTGTGCGACGCTTTCCGTGCTACGGAAAGAGACCGAGCCATATGGGATAAAACCCGGTGCAATGAAGTCGACCCTGTCGACTTTTAAGCGACTTTTAAGCGACTCTTTTCTCCTTTAGAAGCATTTTTCAAGGCTTCAAATTCTTAGCTTCTTAGAGTAAAGATTTATTTGATCATGATACCAACGCGTCTTTCTCTGCTGGGATTAGCATATATTTCTCTTCAAACTCTCGCGGTTTATGGAGTGTGAAAAAAAAAAAAAAACAATAACAACAAATTAGCGAGTATGGTACCAAGGCGATTAATTTAAGGCCTGACTGTGTGCAACACGGAAGCTAGCTAGAGCTAATCTAAAAATTGATGCAGCTCCAGTTGGTAATTCTGGAAATCAGGTGCATCACTGAAGGCAACTACAAACCAGCATACCGCCTTGAAAAGAAAAAAAAAAAGCTGCAGACGATTTGGTAGCATATCGCCTTGCGCTGGTTTTCATACAATGGTATTAATGCTGGCCGTTAAAAAAGCAATGGCAGACTACTGAACGTGAACTTGCCTAGAAATCACAAATAGCCCAAAAATGCTGAAGCTGACTGTTACGTCCTGTAATGGATATGCTAGGATAACTTTGAGAAGAAACAAAAAAACATGCTTTGTTCCATCCTTTCGGTACCTTTCTCTGCTTCAGCCTTTAATATGCTTGGGCCGTCACGAGTATCATCATCATCATCATCATCATCATCATCATCATCATCATCATCATCATCATCATCATCGAGTCAGATGCACTGCGCTGTGTTGTCATGCCTTTGGCTCAGTACATCCGACTTCGACGTGTTTTTGCCTTGGGGGTAGGGAGTTTGCTTTCTCCATTCTGAATAAAGGGCAGCATGTTTGTATCTCACTTTGTTTGGTTCTAAACCTTCAATAGCGCCTCTGCTGGTAGGGTCCCGCATATTGGACAGGTCAAGTATTATATACGAGTAGTATCGGTTTATTGCCTCTGTTGCCCGAGAATAAGTCTTGTATGCATTCAGTCCATCTTTTCATTATATCAGTATTAACAACTGTGCATTCCACTTAGACATACTAATACAGTACTTGGCCTGACAGGATGTTATCTCCAGGACAAACAAAACAAGGCACTTACGACAGAAGCACGTGGAAATACTGTCTTACATTGCATTCACAGGAACACCAGTTGAATGAAGGCTGCACAAAAACATTATACGCTGGAAATAAAACCAGACAAAAGCACTTAAAGTAGTTCCGGCAGACACTTTTCGATAGTTAAGTACTGGAACTGCATTTCCGCGGAGAGTTAATGAAGGTTGCAGCTGGGTCATCGTGTAGCAAAGTACATAGAGACTGGCTGGGACTTGGTCTAGGGTGGTTTCCTCTCCAGGTTTAAGTATTTCGAGGTAAACAGACTTTAACCTGATGTTCAGCCCGAGTAAACAAGTTTGGTAAGTGATCGTCTGTCTGACAGATAGTCGTGACGTGCTCTTCATTTCCAAAGTTTAATGACCGTGGGGAACTGACTTCTGCCGAGCCAGTACTAGAATCTTGATGAACACAAAATATAACAGGAAAGCTCGACTAAAGGAAAGAACGTACATATATACAAGCGCGCGTTTCCAGCAAAGTTATTATCAATGAAACTATGAGAGGTGTATAACTTGAAGAGAGAGAAGCTCTATTTAGGGTATAACTATAGGAGAGAGGAGCTTTGAGAATTGTATAACTGACAGAGGGGGAGAGAGAAAGATAGAGAGAAAAAAAGAAAAAGACAGAGAAAGAGAAAGAGAGAAAGATGGAGAGAGAGGGACGCTATGTTTAGGGTACAACTACAGGCGAGAGAAGCTATGAGAGGTGTATAACTAACACACAAAATCAAATCAAATCAAATCAAATCAACTTTATTTTCAAAGGGTAACAAATTGGGCACGCAGGCCCGTCTTACATTCGGCCCTTCTAATCACTCGTCTTTCGTTCATCAAGAGCATTATACATTTACATAGGAAGAAAGATAAACATTGTGAAATGAATGTTGTAAACATAATCAAGACAAATTACCATGTTATGAGGCCCATCTCCCATCTACCCATGAATCACCCCACCCACACACACACACCCAGGGACACATACATACCCCAACAACAAACCCATCCTCCTCCTGCACATCCCCCACGCACACACACTGCCCTCACCTGTTCCCCCAACCAAACACATTCGCCACCCACAAACATTCCCCTACCAACCCACACATCCCACGCCCACCCACATACACATCTTAACCCACACATCCTCTCCCCCACCTACACCTCTAACCACCCATCCCCCAGCCACATCTCCATCGACCACATATTCCCCACCCACGCACACACATCCCCCACCAACCCACACGTCGCACATCCACTCACACATCCCCAAACCATACACACACATTCCCACCCCGACACATACACATCCCTCACCCACCTACACATCCCTAAGCCACTCACACACCCCCACCCACACATTCTCCATCCACGCACACATCTCCCACTCACACACCCCCACCACCCACACATACTTCTCCCAACCACCACACACCCCCTACTCACCCATACATATCCCCCACCCATACACACATTCCCCGCACCCATCACACACATCCCCCACACCACACACTATCCCCCACCCACACACACATCCTCACCCATACCACCACAAACATACCTCCCATCGACACACCATGCATACATCCCCCACCAACACACCGCACACATATCCCAAACCCACACACCATACACTTCTCCCCACCCGCCCTTACATCCCCAATCCACCCACACAATCCCCTACCCACACAACCCCGCCACCCACACATACTTCCCTAAACCATCCACACATCTCCACCCACCCACACATATCCCCCACCCAAACACACATCCCCTGCACCCGTCCCATACACATATCCTCCACCCATACACACATCCCCCACACCCATTCCCACACCCCTCCTTTCACCCCCACACATCCATCCACACATCCCACCGACACCCACAAATATCACTATCCACCAACACCCACACACCCAAACCCATCCAAACGCATACCCCACCTACATTCCCCCACCCACACATCCCCACCCACACATATCTCCCCACTCACACACATCCTCCACACACACTCACACATCCTCACATCTAGACACATACAAAATGCCTCACGTGAGCATTGAAACTAGTATGAACAAACTCCCACACTTTACTCACACACATACACTGACAATTGTCGTGAGCAGTCTCATAAAAATGTTAAACATGGAGAAAAATGTGTACATAAACAGTGTGTGAAGTAAAAATAGTGATGCTCTCCCTCCCCCCCCCCCCACACACACACACACAAACACATACACACACAAATACACACACACACACACATACACACACACACTCTCTCTCACTCTCACGCTCACTCATTCTGTCTTTCACTCAAACTACAGTAATGTACATGAGTGTACATTATACATGATAAAATGGCAGCGCATAAACAAAATGGCGACTGTTCTTACGGAGTTTGAACCAAAGAGCAACGTGCTGTCGAACGATCTTTTTGTGTTTTTGAGTGGGCACAAGGACTGCCTGTAAAGGATATTCATAAAGAAATGCTTCCTGTTTATGCTGGCTACCAACCCGAATCAAAGCGTGCTTCAATGCAATGGAAACATCCTTCTTCGCCTTGTGTCTAACAATTCAAGGTTACGCCATCAGCAGGGAAGGTTATACTGACAGTGTTCTGGGATTGTCAAGGAGTGCCTTTAATCAATTTCAAGAAGAAAGGTGACAATGTGAATTCTGAATCGTACTGTGAAGTTCTATCCATGCTTCATGATGCAATTCGAAGAAAAAGTCCAGGACTGCTGACTAGAAGAGTGTTGCTTCTTCATGACAATGCCAGACCACATACGGCTCAATTAACTCAGGAGAAAATTAATCAATTAAGGTGGGACGTTCTGGAACATCCACCTTACAGCCCCTACTTAGCCCCTAGCAATTTCCACCTTCTTGGTCCACTGAAAACCCACCTTGGCGGGAGACATTTCGCAAATGACGCCGAAGTTGAATGTGAAGTGAAAACGTGGTTTAAAAATACAGAGCACGCAGTTCTATGCAGCCGGTTTGCGAGAACTGATTAAACGATGGGATAAGTGCATCAATGAGGGTGGAAATTGTGTTGAGAAATAAAGGGACAATGTATGTATACAAATAAACTGGTTTCAAGTTGTTATCATATTTAGTTATTTTTCTACAGCCATTTGTGACTTACTTATTGACTTCCTATAGTATTTTCAGAAATGTTGACGATATGAAAAGAATCATCATTGTGGGAACATAACATGAATAACATTAAACGTGGGCATGATACAGTATTGATGAGAGACAATGAGCAGGATCTGCAACATTTAGTAGGTGCAAATTGTTGCACACAGTGAACAACTTGGGTTCGAATTAAGTTGTAAGACGACATAGATTATGGTCGTCACTAAGAAAAAGGAAATACCACAGTGTAATATACAAGTTAATAGGAATATTCTTAAACAAGTGTATCGGAACAATTATCATAACATCTGATGGGAGATGCCTTGAAAAGATTAGAACAAGAATCGCCATGGCGATGGTAGCCTTTTGAAAGACGAAAAGAAAAAGAAAATAACATACTGACCAATAAAAAATATGTCATCTGCAACCAGAAAAACGGTGTTGAGGTGCTATCTGTTCTTTTGTATGGATGTGAAGCGTCGACAATGAGCAGTCAAGCTGAAAATCATCTGATTGCTGTGGAAATGGGGTTTCTGAGGAAAATGCAAAGAATACCATGGACAGACAGAAAATCCAATGACCAAGTCCTACAAGAAATAAATGAAAACAGTAAACTGATTAGAGAAATTAGACAAAGACTACCGCAATTTTTTGGTCAGGTTATGAGAAGAAATAAATTGGAGAACTTGGTGACAACTGGCAAGATCGAAGGGAAGAGAACAAGGGGAGGGCAGAGAAGTAAATATATGGATGGCTTGGCCACATTGTATGGTTGAGACAAGAACACCGAGCTGATCCACGACTCTGGTGATCGAATGAGATGGCAAAACATGACCACCCACGCTTACTGGCATGGCACATGATGATGTTGATTGTAGCTATACAATTTTTTATAGCTTTTTCTTCTGTATATGTATGCCACTTGATTGTCCTTCCTGTAACATGCCATTCCATATGTTTTTTTTTTTTTTTTGCTTATTCTCATCTTATCATTTTGTATGCCACTTGATTTTATCATGTATAATATAACATTACTGTGATGTGAGTGAGAGAGTTAGTGAGAGAGAGAGAGAGAGAGAGAGAGAGAGAGAGAGAGAGAGAGAGAGAGAGAGAGAGAGAGAGAGAGCAAGAGAGAGAGAGGGAGAGAGAGAGAGAGGGAGAGGGAGAGAGAGAGAGAAAAAAGAGAGAGTTGAATAGCATCACTAATTTTTATGCTACATAATGTATATGTACAATTTTTTCTCCACTTCTTGCAATTGCGAGAATTCTCACGACAATCGTCAGTGTCTCAATTGTGTGTAAAGTGTGGGAGTTTGTTCTTATTAGTTTCAGTGATCATGTGAGGCATCATGTATGTGTCTAGATGTGAGGATGTGTGTATGGGTGTGTATGTGAGGGATATGTGTGTGTGTGTGTGTGGGTGTGGGGAATGTATGTGTGGAGGTGTGGGGAATGTATGTGTGGAGGGGTTGTGTGTGGGGGAGGTGTGTGGGTTAATGGGTGATGTGTGGATGTGTGAAGGGATGTGTAGTCGGTGGTGGATGTATGTGTGTATGTGAGGGATATGTGTTGTGTGTGTGGGGGGGGGGGGGATATTTGAGAGGATAGTTGGAAGTATGTGGGTGTTGGTGGGTTGGGAGGGGGTGTGGGTAGGGAATGTGTGTTTGGGTGGAGGGTTGGGAATGGGTGTTTTGGAGATTGTGTGGGTTGGGGGATGGGTGTGTAATGGGTGTGGGAGGTGTCTGTGAATGGGATATGTCTGTGTGGGTGGGAGTGTGTGAGTGTGGATGGGGTAAATGTGAGTGGGTGGAGGATGTATGTGTGGGTGGTGAGGATGTTTGTAGGTGGAGGATGTGTGAGTGGGTGGGGAGATGTGTGGGCGGGGATGTGTATGGGGAATGTATGTGGGGGATGTGTGTGTGGGGGGATGTGTTTATGGGTGGAGTTTTGTGTGGGAGGGGAGATGTGTGAGAGGTGGGGGAGGTGTGGGATGTGCAGGTGATTGAAGGATGTATGCGAGGATGGGGGATGTGTATTTGGCTGGGTGGTTGGGGTGTGTGTGGGTGGGAGGGTAGATGAGAGATGCATGTGTTGATGGGCGCGTGGGTGATGTGTGGGTGTGAGTGGTTGATGGATGAGTACATGAGTGGGTGGATGTGTGTAAGAGATGAGTGTATGGGTGGGGGAGGTGTGTAGTTGTGAGAAGATGTGTGTGAGCGGCGGATGTGTGTGGGTGGGGTATATGTGGGTGGCGGGGTGTGTGTGGGTGGAAGGTGTGTGTTTTTGGGTGGGGGATATGTGTGGGCAGGTGGGGAGATGTGTTTATGGGTGGGGATGTGTGTATAGGTGGGGATGTGTAGTTGAGAGGTGGCGAATATTGGGTGGGTGAGTGGGTGTAGGTTGGCTGATGTGTGTGTGGCTGGGTGGGGAAAATTGTGAGAGTGCGGGATATGTGTGTGGATAGGTGCGGGATGTGTGGGTTGGCGGGGTATGTGTGCGTGGTTTCTTCTTCTTCTTCTTCTTCTTCTTCTTCTTCTTCTTCTTCTTCTTCTTCTTCTTCTTCTTCTTCTTCTTCTTCTTCTTCTTCTTCTTGGTGTGTGAGGATGTGTGTGTGGGTGGGGAAATGTGTGTGGGTGGGGGATCAGTGGGTGGGTGGCGGCATGTATGTTTGCCTGGTTCTGTGTGAGTGTGTGGAGGTATGTGTGGGTGGGTGGGGGAGGTTTGGTGGGTGGGGGATGTGTTGGTGGCTGCGGGATATGAGGGTGGATGGGGGATGTGTCTCACAACATTGCAATATGCACTGTTTATGTTTACAAATTTCATTTGACAATGTTTATTTTTTCCATGTGAATGTATCATGCGTAATATGCATTGTTTATGCTTACAAAATCCATTTGACAATGTTTTTTTCCCCTATGTTAATGTAACATGCACATTTGATGAATGAAAGATGAGTGATTGAAAGGGCCGAATGTAAGACGGGCCTGCGTGCCTAATTTGTTACCCTTTTAAAATAAAGTTTGTTCGTTCGTTCGTTCGTTCTCTCTCTCTGTTAGTTATACACATCACATAGCATCTCTGTCTGTCTGTCTGTCTGTCTGTCTGTCTGTCTGTCTGTCTGTCTGTCTGTCTCGCTCTCTCTATCTGTCTCTCTGTTATGCATCTCTCATAGCTTCTTTCGCCGTGCCATCGTAACTTTCTAAATAATACAAACGACATAATACCCCTACGCCGGTCTCCGTGGCCAAAGACTTGCGATCGCAGTTCGTGAGCCGGTACTAAGCGTTCGAAACTCAGCCGCGACCGATATGTCCAGCAGATCGTGTCGCGTTGTGTTATAACGTGCTGGTATGGGAGCCGGTCGTTCAGAAAGCAATGGCAAACTACTAAACGTAAAACTTGCCTAGTACATCAACAGCAGCTTTAAAATGCTGGTGTTGACTGCAACGTCCTGCACGGGATATGCAACATTAAAAAAAATACCCCTACAGTGGGTCTTACACGTCCAGGTTCACCTCTCAACTTGTCCTCTAGATGTTAGATACAGCACACGCTTGTCTCAGATTGAAATTAAATGCGCCACTCTTCGCATGCAGCGTAATGATGACAACCAGGCATACACTTGTCTGACCTAGACCCTGGCAACACCAGACACCAGACTCGAACAAGGATTCAGTCGTCAAACCTCTCCAAACTACTTGTTGTATTGTGTGAAACGCTGCATTATCAACAGCACTAATCGCCATTTATATAATTGTCTTTCCGTTAACATAAAAAAACAAGTTAGTAAAACTACGCCCCTCTATTTCTACCACTTATCTTTCCCAACTTGCCTTTACATTAGTGACAGCGATCTGGTGGTTTGTATATATCATATGTATGGCACTTTCACCCACCTTGGGTATTCATATGCCCATGTTAAACATTGCCTCAACGAGTCATGTATTATTGATTATTTTTCATGCGTTTTAATGCTTATTGTTCTTTTGTTGTCAAAGAATTGCTTCATAAGAGGTGTTGAATGAAAGAATGTATGAGAGGAAATAGAGAAGAAGGGCAGAATGTCAGACGGGCCTGCGTGCCCAATTCTCAACCTTTGGAAAATAAAGATTTACTTACTTACTTACTTACTTACTTACTTACTTACTTACTATTCCACCAGATCTTCCCTGTGCTCATGGAAATATCTAAACAAATAACAGCGAAACAAGAGACAAACAAAAGACCATGGCGCTAGGTGTTGCATTCATTAAGTAAACCTGAGATTAGTATAACTAGAAAGATCTTTGTCTGGAATCCATGTAGCAAAAGAAATAGGGGCAGACCTAAACACATGTGGAGAAGAGAAGTAGAAGCATATATGAAATATATGGGGAGGACATTGATGAAGATTTCCTGATCTCCCTTTACGTTAGTGACAACGATCTGGTGGTTCGTGTTCCTCCTGATCTTCCCTGTGTTCATCCATCCATCATGTGCCATGCCGGTAAGCGTGGGCGGTCATGATTCGTAATTTCACTCGATCACCAGAGTCGTGGATCAGCTCAGTTTTCTTGTCTCGGCCATGCTACATGGTCAAATATCCAGGTATTTACCTCTCTGTGTTCCCCTTGTTCTCATCCCCTCGATCTTGCCAGTTGTCACCAAGTTCTCTAATTTATGTCTTCTCATAAAATGTCTAAAGAATTTTGACTGTCTACGTCTAATTTCTGTAATCAGTTTACGATTTTCATGTATGTCTTGTAGGGCTTGGTCGTTGGTTTCTCTGTCTGTCCATGGTATTCTTTGCATTCTCCTTAGAAACCACATTTCCACAGCCATCAGATGTTTTCCAGCTTGACTGCTCATTGCCCACTCTGTGTTCATAGAGAGATCGAAACAAATAACAATGAAACAAGAGTCGAACAACATACTCAGGCGCTAGGTGATACATTCATTAAATAAACCTGACAATAATCCAAGTTGCAAAAGAAATAGAGAAAAACCTAAACACATATGGAGAAAAGAAGCAGAAGCATACATGAAACATATGGGGAGGACATTGACGAAGCTGCATGGGATAGCTTTGAAAAGGACGGCTTGTGGTGAGTCGGTTGACGGCCTATGCACTAGATAGCGCTTAAGGGCGAAAGAACAAGATCTTTCCTGTCTGTATTGGAGAAATCTGTCCGTATAAACTGATTCATTGCCTCGCCACATACGACTTCCCAGTTGGACAAAAGGACGATATATCGCCATACTAATGTCATGGTCTACTGAGCGTAATCTTGCCAAGAAATCAACAATCAGCTGAAAGATGCTGATGTTGACAGCGATGTCCTGTAAAGGATTACGAACAAAAAAAAAGTGTCATCGTGCTATTTGTTTTGTTTCGTGACATCTTCCGCAATTTCAATGCTCTGTAGGCGGAAATTTATCATAGTACCTGTTCATTTGATTGCGCACCATGTTTTGTCCAGACCTACTTTTTGTCTGGCACTGAATCAGTTAAGAGCCTTCTCTTAGTACCCTTGCGTCAATCTTGCCACAGATACGCCCCTCACCATGACGTCAGTAGTTTTCCCCCGTCATTCTGAAGGTTAAGTATTACAATAACGCTCAAATGACTGGCGGCCTCGTTTGCGCAGTGGCTAGACGCTCGACTGCAAGCCCTTGTGGTTATGGGTTCTACCTGCAGGGGCGGATTTCCAGTTTAAAAAAAAAAAATGGGCTACCAAGTCGGCTCATTCTAAATGGGCACCAAGAAATATCTTGGGACGTAAAGACGTCCGGTGTGATACCGACCACATAACCCACAAAGTGCCGTGTGTTCTATAACAATATGAGTCTGGCACTGTATTGCCAGTGCGCCTTAAGGCTGGTACAAGGGTTATTTACTACTACTGCTCCTACTACTAGTACTGGTACAACTGGTACTGCAGCAGCTGCTGCTACTAGAGCTGATTGCTATAAAAACGTGGGTCGAGCACAATATGCCCATTGAACCATGAAAGCCTCTACTTTCACTGTTATTTGTTTAGTTATTTCCATGAGCACAGAGAAGATCTGGTGGAATACAAACCACCAGATCGCTGTAACTAATGTAAAAGCAAGTTGGGAAAAAAAGGTATAGATTTTCTGGTAAAGTTATACACTTCCTATAACTTCTCTCCTATAGGTATAGACTTCCTATTGCTTATCTTTTGTTGTTATTCACCTCTTAAAGTATCTATCCTAGTTACACACCTCCCATAGCTTCTCTATTGACATTATACACTTTCTATAGTATCTCCCCTATAGTTATCCACTTCATATAGTATCTCCCCTATAGTTATACACTATTATCTCTCCTTTAGTTATACACTTCATATAGCATCCCTCCTATAGTTATACACTTCCTATAGTATCTCCCCTATAGTTATACACTTCTTATAGTATCTTCCCTATAGTTATATACTCCCCTATATAGTGTCCGATATACCGCTAATGACAATCAATGAAGTATTCACTTACCTCAGTAACCTAAAAAACACAGCCTCATCTGGGTTAGATGGAATCAGCAACCGGATTCTCCGTTGTGCTGCGCCAGTGATCTGTATATCACTAACCTATGTATATAATCAGTGTCTCACCAAAGGACACTTTCCATCAGCTCTCAAAATCGCTAAAGTGTACCCTCTTCTTAAATCTGGTTCATTGGAAAATGGTCTCCCGAACAGTTACAGACCCATTTCCTTACTATCATCACTATCTAAGCCACTAGAAAAACACATCCATAAAGTAACATTACAGTATTTAGTTCGAAACAAGCTTATTATTGACAGCCAATCAGGATTTCGACCAAAAATATTCTTGCCATACGGCCCTAACAAACATGATAGAAAATTGGCACCAGAATATAAACAACTACAGTCTATGTGGAACTGTGTTTATTGATTTCAAGAAAGCATTTGATATGATAGACCATGTTATTTTAATTAAAAAACTTGAGACAATGAAAATTGGCCCTAATGTAGTCACTCTAATATCATCTTTTCTATCAAACAGAAAGCAAGTAGTATCACATAATAAATCTCTATCTCAAACCACTACCTTCAATATTGGAGTACCGCAAGGTTCTATTCTTGGCCCTCTATTATTTGCCATATATATTAACGATCTACCTTTGCATCTTTCGTCGTCCTGCGATCTATGTGCAGACGACTGAACAGTGTACACAAACGCTGAAAACTGTATTTTACTGGAGTCGTCTTTACAACAAGAATTAAATAATGTAGTTAGGTGGAGCTATTCAAACCGTATGCAAATTAACATCACTAAAACAAAATCAATGTTATTAACAACCAGACAAAGACTTCAAACTCTAAGCTCACACACATCACTCCAACTTCACATCGATAACATGCCAGTAGAAAGTGTAATTGAGCACAAAACATTAGGCCTAATCATTGATAGAAAACTAACCTTTAATTCCCACGTTCAAGTGCTCATTAAACAAACAGCGAAAAAAGTCTACCAACTCGCCAAAATTAAAATTCTATACTTCTCATATACAGACACACTTTGACTACTGCTCTACAATTTGGGAAGGTTGTTCTAATTCAAACATCAAGCGACTTTACTCACTCCAGAAACGGGCCATTAGTCTAATTTATAGCAAACATTTATCTGACAATCCTAGCCTGTATAAACGCCTTCAGTTACTACCACTCCTCAAACGCCTGCTTTTCAATAAAGCTAAACTAATTCACAAAATCCAGCATCGGGATGCCCCAAATAACCTTTGGCCATTGTTTAAATATAATGCTAGACACAGTAAACGTTTAAATATATTACACATTCCGAAGCCTATGATTGACTTATACAAAACAAGCTTAACGTACTCTGCAGCTCAGCTGTGGAACTATCTTCCACAAGAAATCAAAGACATTACCAATCCCTATTCATATAATCGCAAATTATTCGAACACTATCTCAGTACGGATTACCTTCCCCCTTAATAATAGAGATAATAATAATAATAACAAAACCCTAGTATAACAGCCAGTCCCCTTTTGGTAGGCTAGTATATTCCACATGGCTAATAACACGTTTTAGACCCTTATCTAATATTACCGAGTCGTGTAGTTTTGATGTTTGCATTTTGCCCATGCCTTTATAATGCATATCTTTTATATTGTTGCTGTTCTCTGTTAGCCTTGAATGATGTGTGAATGAAATAATGTATGAAAGAGAGTGATAGAAGGGCAGAATGTTAGACGGGCCTGCGTGCCCAATTCTTAACCCTTTGAAAGTAAAGTTTGTTCGTACGTTCGTTCGTTCCCCTATAGTTATACACTTCTTATAGTATCTCCCCTATAGTTATACATTTGCTATAGTATCTCCCCATTAGTTATACACTTATTATAGTATCTCTCCTATAGTTATACACTTACTATAGTATCTCCCCTATAGTTATACACTTCCTATAGTATCTCCCCTATAGTTATACACTTCCTATAGTATCTCCCCTATAGTTATACACTTATACATAGCTTATCTCTGGTAGTTATATACTTCCTATAATAGCTTTTCTCTGAAAGTCATACATTTCTCACAGCTTCTCTATTGTAGTTATACACTTCTCATTGCTTGTCTATTGTAGCTATACACTTCTTATTGCTTCTCTATTGTAGTTATACACTTCTCATTGCTTCTCTATTGTAGTTATACACTTCTCATTGCTTCTCTATTGTAGTTATACACTTCTCATTGCTTGTCTATTGTAGCTATACACTTCTTATTGCTTCTCTATTGTAGTTATATACACTTCTCATTGCTTCTCTATTGTAGTTATACACTTCTCATTGCTTCTCTATTGTAGTTATACACTTCTCATTGCTTCTCTATTGTAGCTATACACTTCTCATTGCTTCTCTACTGTAGTTATACACTTCTCATTGCTTCTCTATTGTAGTTATACACTTCTCATTGCTTCTCTATTGTAGCTATACACTTCTCATTGCTTCTCTATTGTAGTTATACACTTCTCATTGCTTCTCTATTGTAGCTATACACTTCTCATTGCTTCTCTATGGTA
>JACEFZ010023768.1:0-142500 GCA_014155875.1 Cepaea nemoralis
AAGGTCTGTAGCATCATTCCGCATATTACCAAATTCATCTGGTAATTTTGAAAGCTAAAATTAAGAAAACGTACGCTAATTTGTGAAATAGTAATTAATTAGCGGCCATTTTTAATTGCTAATTAGGTCACCACACATCATACTGACACAGCAAAGACACCATAAGGTCTGTAGCATCATTCCGCATATTACCAAATTCATCTGGTAATTTTTAAAGCTAAAATTAAGAAAACGTACGCTAATTTGTGAAATAGTAATTAATTAGCAAAATAATTTGCGGCCATTTTTACTTCCTAATTAGGTCACCAGACATCATATCAAAAAATAAATGACATGACCAGTTAGGCCTTGCAACCCCGATCGCAGTGATGTATGGTTGCTAAGATGTTCGTTTATAAACAAAACAGATAGTCTCAAAAAACACCAAAATTTTGATAATCTGGGCCAGATTTTGACCAGGACGCAAAAAATTCCTCCAGTGAGCACTCTTTTGTGAAAATTTTAGTCAAAAGGTCACGACACTCAAATTTACATAACTCAGCTTAGAATTGAGACACACAACTCATTGAGGTACCGTTAGATTTGGTTTTTCAAGGCCTATCTATCTGTGGTTCTCCCAATAGTAAATGATCAATTTGAAAATCACGATCAGAAAGCCTAATCTAACATCTAACAGATGTTGTCACAAGCAAACATTAGTAAATTATTATAAAGCTTAAAACTGCAGTTGAGTAAAGCTATGAACATGTAAACAATAGGGACAAAAATATGAAATGTAGGAGCAGAGGAGCATTACACAATACAGTTACAGAAAAATAGGGTTTGCAGTGATAAACCTTCGACAGTAAACAAGAAAGCACAACAACACACAAACCATGAAGAGGACACTATGGTGACTATGTTAAGAATCATCAAATCAATCAATCATGTGCCATGCCGGAAAGCGTGGGCGGTCATGACTCGCCATTTCACTCGATCACCAGCGTCGTGGATCAGCTCAGTGTTCCTGTCTCGTCCATGCCATGTGGCCAAGCCATCCAGATATTTTCCTCTCGGTCTTCCTCTTGGTCTGTTCCCTTCAATCTTGCAAGTTGTCACTAAGTTCTCCAATCCATTTCTTCTCATAACATGTCCAAAAAGTGTTGACTGTCTGCTTCTAATTTCTCTAATCAATTTACGATTTTCATTTGTCTCCTGTAGTACTTGGTCATTGGTTTTTCTGTCTGTACATGGTATTCTTTGCATTTTTCTCAGAAACCACATTTCTGCAGCCATCAGATGTTTTTCAGCTTGACTGCACATTGTCCAAGTTTCACATCCATACAAAAGAACATGCTCCCTCAACACTCTTTTTCTCACTTCAATTGACATCTTTTTATTGGTCAGAATGTTTTTATCTTGCTAAAGGCTACTTTCACCATGGCGATTCTTGTTCTAATCTCTTCAAGGCATCTCCCATCAGATGTTATGATTGTTCCGAGATAATTGTACAGATTCACTTGTTGAAGAATATTCCCATTTACTTGTATATTACATTGTGGTACTTCGTTCTTCCTAGTGACGACCATAACCTGAGTCTTTTTACAATTTAATTCTAACCCCAGCTGCTCACTGTATACAACAACCTCATCTACTAATTGTTGCAGGTCCTGCGGATTGTCTGCAATTAATACTGTATCATCTGCATATCTAATGTTATTGATGTTTCGTCCTCCAATGCTGATTCCATTTATATCTTCTACATTCCTGAAAATATTTTCACTGTATAGGGAAAAAAGATCTGGAGACATTACACATCCCTGCCTAACACCTCTCTTAATAGGTTGATATTGTCCCACTTCATTATCAATCCTTATGGCAGCTTGTTGTTTCCAATATATGTTTTGTATAAGTCTAATGTCTTTCCCATCAATTTGTAGATCTGCAAGCATATCTACCATGTTGACATGTCTAACTCTATCAAAAGCCTTTGTGTAGTCAATAAAGCAAAGGTGTATATCCTTGTTTACTTCTATAGCACGTTCAATAACTTTCGCAGCATATACACAGCATTTACTGTACCATTTCCTTCTACAAACCCACATTGTTCTTCCCCTATTTCAGGTTGTATTTTAATCATCAAATAGAGACATACAAAATAAAAAAAGCTAGAATGAAATTAAATGTGTGGTCATCATGTGCTCTGTCAACTGGTGTAGGCATTCAGTCTTTTCTTCGGATGTCTTTTCTGGATGAGACATTGGCAATATGACTCTTAAATCTGTTATATCTTTATCACTGCCTTCAATTAATTTACCATTTCAATACACATTCATAGCCATATACCACTCGAGCTGAAGTGCAGTAAGAACACAAGAAGGTATATCAGATATGTTCACAGTCAATACAGGAGTGAGGCAGGGATGTGCACTCTCTCCCCTGCTATTTAATATCGACATGGACAGAATATCCAAAGAAGCAAGTCTTGACAGAACAGATTCAGAAAATTTAGAACTCTTTACTCCAGATGAAACAACTGATCCACAGGAAATAAATGAACTTCTATTTGCAGACGATCAGTGCCTGTTTTATAGCGACGAGGGCAGACTGCAAAATCATATTAATAATCTGAGTTTAACATGCGGGAGATACAATATGAGTATAAATACAGCCAAAACTGAAGTAATGCGAGTTAGCAGATCGCTGGGCTCACTAAGTATATAGATAAATAGCACAACTCTGAAACAAGTTAAAGAATTCAAATATCTTAAAAATATGATCACAGAAGATGGCAGATTGGACAGAAAAATCGAAATCAGATGTCAAAAAGCTAGTGCACTTACATATCAACTATCACCCTTACTGAAACATCCAAATATACCCATGTCTGCAAAACGACAGATAATAAACAGCATATTCACACCAACCCTATGCTACCAATCTCAAACCTGGACTTTATCCAAATTACACCTTCGCAAACTCAGCACCTGCAAAATGAGATGCCTGAGGAGAGCTGCCAACTTAACAATCCGAGGCCGAGTAAGGAATGCTATTATCAGACAGACTGTGGGATCAACACCTTGTACCACATTTATTGAAAGACAGAAGATCAAGTGGTTTGGCCATGTCGTTAGAATGCAACACCAACAACTACCATCACTTGCCTTACATCAAAGATCATCTGCAACGAGACCATGAGGACATCCAAGAAGAAAAGTGAATTTATGACATCAAAGACATTGTACAACCACACGGAATGACACTTTCCAGTGCCGCCCACCGGGTGCTGGAACTCAAATTATTCCTCCCCACGCCGCTTGACAGCAGAAGTGGAAGATGATGATGAGAATGATGATGATGATGAATACACATTGTCCAACATTCACATCAATGCAGAAAAATGTATCACACATACCCTTTCTGCAAGCTGGCTTTTGTGATAACAGATAAGCCAATTTCAGATATGTGCAAATAACCTTTGCCCAGACTCACAAAAATGGGTGCTGGTCCATTGTCTGGGAAGGATAGCTAATGAGGAAGTGAACTGGCCAACCACCTCATAAGTCATGGCCAAGATTATGTGAAGGTATTATGCTTTACACCACAATGGCAGTCTCCTATATGGGACTACTTTTTTAATGTGTGTGTGTGAAAGAGAATAATAGCTTGGACAGAGGTATTTAAAGTAACCAATGGATAAAAGTAACGACGGAAAGCGTAAACAAACTTGTGTCACTGATCAACAAAATATGAGTTTGTTGATACAGAAAGAGTTTACTAAGATTTCTTTATTTATGAACAAATTATGTAACTTATTATGAAACGCTTGTCACACACATCTGTGATTGTTCAATGGCTAACAAATTAACACAACCTGTAAGTGGTGTAGTTATTTATAGTCTTTACTTTCAGATTCACTGAAAGTGCAATAGAGATTCATATAAAAATCTGAAGATTTCATGATTCCTGCAAGAGTCTCATCTGCCATTCTTCCCAGTTTTGCAGCTGGTGGTAAGTGTATGCAGCATTATATATTCAGCATTGATTATTGTGTTTATTTTAATATAAACCACGTTTTTGTTTTTTTTAAAATCCTTATGGTACAAGACAAACAACCAGGCTAAGAATCAATGACAGTTGGGTTCTTTCTGTCATTCAGTTTGGTGAAGAAAGCTATAGAGTCCTCTACCTACAGTTTGCAGAAGGAAAATTATGTAAATTTAATGACATCATTAGCTATATAGAATTGCTTTTGATTTGCATACAAGTAGATATGGAGACCATTTTAATTTTTTTTTAAATTATGGATTTTGATGGGCCATGGCCATAAAAAAAAGGCACAGACACATCACCAGAAATTTGATTGCAAGAATATAAGGACTCCAGAAGGAAAGTGAAAGGAGAATTTTCACAAATTAGTTAAATAAGTTTGGCTGCTTATGTGAGGAACATAAATCAGACTTAGGGTCCATTGCAGCTGAAGACGGTGGACTGAACCAAATTAATATCTTAATGTTACATGGTTTCAAAAATATATTTTATTTTCTCAGTTGCTGACCTTTTTTAATTTATGCATTCTTGGAGATATAAATTTTGTCTTGGATAATTGCTTGCAAAATACAACTTTACAAAATTATTTAAAAAAGAAATAAAAGCAATAATTCAACTTTAAAGTGCCTTATTTTGTATTATTGTGAAAATAAGTTACTAGTTACTGCATGATTTAGAAACAAAACTTGGAGTAGATCAAACCAGGATGTTGCTTAACTGCAGTATTTTGAAAACATGTTGCTTATAGTGTTTGGATATACCAAAGAAAGTAATATCAATCAGAGGATGATAAGGACAAACAAAAAAATTATTGCAGTTTTATAAACACTCATGCATTTTAAATGTTATTAAACCCAACAGATTAAGATGTTTTGGCCATGTTGAATGAAAGGATCTAAACAGAGAGACAAAGAAGGTGTGTGTTGAGCAGATCCAAGGCACAAGAGCATGTCTGTGAAAAAGGAAATGGAAAGACCATCATCACCATCATCATCATCTTCAGCAACTAGCAGGTCCTTTTCAGAATGTTGCTCCTATCATGGTCCAAGGAAAGACCCTTAGTTCCTTGCCAATTACTCTGCTTCTTGGATTTGTGTGCCCAAAATGTTGATGGTCTTTGTCCACCTTCGTGCTGGTCATCCCCTGTCTCCTGTTCCAGGAACCATACCTTGTATTACCTTACATTCTAAACCGCTAGGACATTTAATAAAGTATTTCAGCTTCCAAGACTTGATGCTCTTTATGAGTCAGTTGTCTTCCATGTTCAGATGTAGAATGTCAGTACTTTTCTTCTTCTTAATCCAAATAATTTTTCTGTAACATTTAAGTTCAGAAGCCCTTTCTTCTTTAGTGATTGTGAAATGGTTCATGACATCCGTTTATTGCCACAGGAAAGATGTATGTTCTCAAACTTATTACTTTAATTTGTTTGCTGGTGTTATGCCCATAAGCTCTTCATATTGTTTTAAGTTCAGGAAAAGGTTTTGAACTTCAGTGTCCTTTTACAGACAAAATTAACTGTTCTAAACCCTTTGTACTGTTTGAGAGGACTCTTCTTCTGCATTGCATTGGAATTGGATTTCTACTAATTATGAGTGGGTCAGAATGTTCACTGTCTCATCAGTTTATGGAGGGGCCATGTGGAGCTACGTCTTAAAGAATTGAATGTCATGTGACAGGAGTGACATTATTGGGGATAGGTAGAAATGGAAATAGGGTCTTATGTGGACATGGAAACTAATTGTGCATACAAATAGTCTTATATACCAGTGTATAAGAACACGAAGGCATGTTGTTTTCTTGTTGATATAACTTTTATTGGTGTAAGATGACAAAGGTTCGATGTTCTCCTCCACTCAAGACAAAGGCCGGATCTTAACTGCCCTTGCCAACCCAATACGTCACGATCGAGCATCTCTCACCCTTTCACTCTCGATGCTCAATCGTGCTGTATGTTTCCCACTAGATTCTAATAATACCCCAGTACTCCTCCCTTACTGTTACACCTCCCCATGTTGAATAAAGAATTTTCCTTATAAAGGAAAACTCTTTACTCCTAATCCCCCTACTCCATTCCCTCTTTGTCCTCTAATCTTCCCTAAAACCAGCTCAAGTTTGAGTATATCTTTTAACTCTTCTCCCAGTGACATGGTCTGCTAATAACCCCCCCCCCCCCCCCATTTACTTCTTCTTCGACTATAATATATAATACCACGTATGGTAACCCTGTTAATCCAAACAGTCCTTCTTTCCTTTCTATTTCCCCAAAATTATATAGCTATCCACTATATATTTCTTCATTTCTGGTTCTTTCTTGGCTCCTCTTGTTTCCTGTATCAAATATACATATTATAAGAACAACTCATAAATTCTTTATCGAAACTTTTGAACTTATAAAATTTCTCATTCTTTACTATTCTGGTTCTTTCTTGGCTCCTCTTGTTTACTGTATCAAATATACATATTATAAGAACAGCTCATAAATTCTTTATACAATTTCTCTCATTCTTTCAAACCCCCGGACGTACAAAAACAATGTAGTTAGAAAAAGTAAAGAAGCGGTGCGCACCTAGTAAGAAACATAAAGAATGAATACAGGACATGACCACATGTACATACAGCAATGCAATTTACGACACTCACCCTTTACCTCCCTTGCCAATAAAAAAATTTTGTAAAATAATATTTTTTTTTAAAACACCTTATGAAATACATCTTTGTTCGTTATAAAACAACTTGGCAAAAGTTTCCATAAATCTTATATATTCCACCTTGACATTGCCAACCACAATTCTGTTCATTTTTCGTTATCTCACCTTCCACCATGAGCCCATGTTCATATTTATGAACATCCTTAATAAAATTAAAGCTGGTATTTCACAGCACCTATATCTTGCCCCCGTACTTCCCATAGTCATATACTGCCAATCACAGTCTTCCCCCTACCTTATATCAGTGGGACAAAGTAGTTTTTATAATCAACTCATTTCTGAACGAAAGACTCTAAGCCAAACCTCATCAACTTAAACTTCCTCGACTAACTTTATAATCATATAACTCAATATACTAAACCATTCATGTAATCGAAATAAAATGAACACAACCCCCAAACTAATCTAAAGAAAAAACAAATTTTTAAAATGACATAACATGCATGTTATCAAATCAGAATACAACATTCTAACACTACCTATCACTATTGGACACTTTTACGGCCCAATAGTTTTTTTTCTTCAACTCAAATGCTAGGAACACAATCACCCTATTCTAAATCAATTAATCAAACAACAACAATCATTTTTCAATACCAAATCAAGGAAAAAAAAACTGAAAATGAGGGACTAAAACTTAGGCTAGATAAAACCAACAAATAGTAGCCATCATTTTCCAATACCAACTCAAGCATAAAAACATATTATATATGACTCATGACTCAAACAATTATAACTACGTATAGTGACCCACTAACATTGGCCTCTCTTACTAAGTAAAATAACGGATATCTATTTATACAGGTCATTCCAGTATTTCTATGACCAAGAAAACTAAACATTTCACTGTCCATCCGTAATTCTGTTAACTACAGACTAATTACTTATTAGAATCACACCTGTTCTATTTACATAACCAAATCAGTAACCACTTATTTTCTCCCAACTCCTAACAGCACATAACATCCGGAATAACCTCTTAAGTAAGCACCGTAAACTCCATGTTGAATCCTTTTTTTTTTTTTCATTTGTAATGTGGCCACTAATCCAATATTAACTCAATGTAGTAGCCAACCTCTACTTATCAACACACTTGTGATCTGGTTTACCTTGGAGCAGTCATCACTTGTTAACCTTTATCGTTAAACACGGCATTTCTAGTAGTGACGAAAAATACCCTTCACCCATTGTACCAATACCTCAAGACTACTTCCACCGTTAACTCCTGCCATCTGCAGTACTCTCAAATATCTATCTCCTACGTTTTTTTCCGCTTCTTCAACAAGTCCAAGTTTCTTTGAATAAGTGCCAATTCTACATCAATATCTTCTTCTTCGTATAACTTATTAGTTTCTTCCATACTACTACTTGACTCTGACTTTTCATCCATTTCTTCTTCTTCGTCTGTATGTCTCTCTTTAGCTGCCGCTAATCTCTTCCGTTCAACATCCCACCTAATTTGTCGATCACTATTTCTTAAGGATCTTTCTAGTAGAGGCATATCCTCTCCGCTTGTTGAATAATCTCTAATTCTCCTCTGTCTTTTCACTTCTTTATCTCTTTGATTGTCCATTCTTCTTTTCGTTGCTTGTCTAGTATTTTTAAATGGAGCACTTATTTCTTCTTCCATACTATCATAATGAGTTTCATTCACCTTTTCTTCTTCCATTGTTTTCGGAATTGTCTGTTCTTGAGTATCTTCGTAACTTGGATTTGCCAGCGACTGATTTTGTGTTGGTTCCTTTCTAAGACCTGGGGTTACTGTAGCTCCTCTAACAACCTGCTCATCCAAAAATTTCGCGTCCGAATAATAATTATTATTATAATTATTATTCTCTATCTCATCTTCATCTCTTCTTAAGTGTTCAACGTGTGCCCTTGCTATATGTGCTGTGACCTGGTTCTTTATAACATACGATACATTACCAAGTTTTTCTAAAACGTAATACCCTGGAACCCAACGAGCATCAAACTTAGAGTTTCTTCTATGCTTCTTGTAATAAACTCTATCACCTACCTTAAACTCCTGTAATTTTGTATTTACATTTTTGTACTTTTTCTGTCTTTCCCTAGCTTTAATTATATTATTCCTTAATCTTACATGTGCCTTATGCATTTCCTGTATTATGGTCTCCTGAAATTCTTCACCCATATATTTCCGTCTAGGTTTTAATAGATTATCTATAGGTAGTATTGGTTCCCTCCCGTGCAATAAATAAAATGGTGAAAAACCCGTGCTCTCATTTTGATTTGTACGAATGGCGCTAAGGGCAGGTCCCAAAAATAAATCCCAATCTCTTTCATGTTCATCAATAATCTTTGCCAAAATGTCGTATAACGTCCGATGTTGACGCTCGTTTTTCGCATTTGAAGAAGGTCTATAAAATGAGGTCTTTATATGTCTTATATTTAAATCTTTTAATAACTTTTCAAATTTTTTATTTACAAACTCTCTACCATTATCTGTAAGTATACTTTGTGGGCAACTAAACCTTGGTACGAACTCTTGTAAAAAAATATTAATGACAGTATCCGCGCTCTTATCTGGGATTGCATAAACCTCCGGCCAAAGACTGTAGACGTCTACTATATGAATTAAATACACATTTCCTGATAATGTCCTGGGGTGTGGACCCGATATATCTAAACTAATCTTTTGCATTGGGAAGTGAGGAATATCTGTGTCTTGTAAGGGAGACTTTATTGTTTTCATGTTCCTTAATCTGCATTTTTCACACGTATCTACATATTTACATGTAGATTTAAACAAGTTTGGCCAATAATATTTACTTGTAAGTGCTTTCACCAATTTGTCTCTACCGAGATGTCCGTTTTCATCGTGATATGCTTTTAAAAGTTCATTTTCCAAATGCTTTGGAATATATTTCCTTAGCTGTTCGTTCCTTTCACACATATAGTATAACTGTCCATCCTCTTGTAAAACCAAATAATTCCTTTTATATTTGTTATCTTCTGTTTCTCGTAATTTTTCTTTTATTTGTATGACTCTTGGGTCCAAATCTTGCTCTTCTTTCATATTAAATTGTGCTAACTGTAGGTCTTCTTCTCTATGTTCAGACTCTTGATCCGATGGTAGACTATCAAATTCTTCCCTATTTATTATAGCAGAATCTAGAATATTTACTTGCCAATTTCGGTCGTCTATCTCTGGTTCAGCTGCTTCCTCTTCTGTATCTTCTGATGACTGTGGATATGGAATTCTAGACAATAAATCGGCGCATGTATTTATCCTACCTGGTATGTACTCAATTACCGCGTTGTACCCCTGTAGATTCAATGCCCACGTCTGTATTTTCCTGTTCTGCACTGGAGCTTCTAGAAAAGACTTTAAAGGCATGTGGTCAGTTCTAATAACAAAATTTGCGTTATGTAAGTAGTAATTTAGTTTTTGAAGAGCGTAATGAATCGCGTAAGCCTCCTTCTCAATAGTCGTCCATTTTCTTTGTGATCTACTAAGTTTATGCGACAAGAAGTAGATAGGCCTTTCATTTTTAACCCCTGGTATTCCAGATTCTTTTCCTTCATATGGTTGTACCAAACATGCTCCTACTGCATTGTCCGAAGCATCTGTGTACAGTATCAATTGTTTGTTTAAGTCTGGATGCGTCAACAGTGGTACCAGTGTCAAGCTGTTTTTTAAATAGTCGAACGCTTTTTGACATTCATCATCCCACTTAAACCTAGCGTACTTGCCTGTTAAGTTTGTAATAGGTTCAGCTATCCTTGAAAACGCTGGAACAAACCGCCTGTAATACGCACATGTTCCTATAAAAGCGCGTACTTCCTTAACGTTAGTTGGAGCAGGTAACTCTTTAATAACCTTTATCTTGTCCTGGTCTGGTTTTATACCTTCTCTATTTATAATATACCCCAAATATTTTGTTTCTGTCTTTAAAAATTGGCATTTACTAAGCTTTAACTTCACATCATGCTTTCTTAACCTGTCAAACACTAGTCTAATATGTTTCAAATGATCCTCCACATTTCCTTTTGTATATATCAATATATCGTCTATATAGGCTAGAGCGAACCTTTGCATACCCTCTAAGACTTCATTAATTAAGAGCATATAGTGAGAGGGTGCAGTTTTTACACCAAAAGGCATTCGTAAGAATTCGTACGAGCCCATATGGGTACAAAAGGCGCTTTTCTTTTGTGCGTCTTCCGACATCGGAATACACCAAAATCCTGACCTTGCGTCCAGCGTTGTGAAATATGTAGAGCCATTAAGCAGCCCCAAAATATCATCAATTACCGGCAGTGGGTATGCTACATTCTTGGTAATTTTGTTTAACGCCCTGTAATCACAGCAGAAGCGACTCGTACCATCAGGCTTGGCCACGATGACGACCGGAGACGACCATTCAGACTTCGACCTTTTTATTATTCCTGCTTTCAGCATCTCTTCTATTGCCTTTTCCACGATTTCTCTGTTTCTTAATGGAGTTCTATATGGTTTTAAACTTATTGGTGGATGATCTCCCGTGTCTATTTCCATTGTAACTGTTCGCGTCTTTCCCAATTCTAAATCATTAACCGCAAACACATCCTGATTTTGCTTTATAAATTGTTCCAACACTTCCTTATTTTCTGGCGGAGCTTTTAACTGTGACAACAATTCTTGTTCCCTTGTTATTTTGTCTAGTGAATGTATATGGGCTTTATTTCTTCTGGATGGATGGATCAATTCATCCATTCTGACGTTCCCTCTTCTTCTGTGTCCGCGTCTGTCATTTCCCCTTTCACTAGAAGTTTCCAAATAACTTGTTCCCGACACTTCTGCTCTATCCGTTGCCAATATGTCATTAATGTTATGATCTAATTTGGCTATCACACATCCTCTGTATAACTTGATTTCTCTACCTGTGTTGTTGATAACCATTACTGGAAAGGTTAAGTGTTTATCCAACTCCATTACTCCATCTGGAACCTCCAAACCAGGCTCATCAATTATTTCCTCTTGTAACTCAGTGATTCTGACTGTGTTTCCTTCCACATAATATGGGTTTCTCTTCAGCTTCGCTTGTATCAAATTAACCGACTGTGGTTTTAACGTCGTTGTCATTTTAACTCTAACTAGTGCTGATATATGCATATCTTCTTCCATATCTATATATACGTCTCTGAATTTTAACTTATGTAAATCATAAAAAAGTCTTATTCCATTTTTTATCAAAAAATCTCTCCCTATTAACATGTTTCTATTTAAACCCCTCACTACATGAAAAAGGTGTCTTATGTTGATCCCTCCTAACTTAAAATTTATCATTGTTTGTCCAATTACTTGTAAATTCTGTCCAGTAACAGAGTGTAAATTATTATGACTCTTAAATACTCTACAATTTCTTACTATTTTGTATAAAAAACTTTCTTTTACTACACTAACCTGAGCTCCCGAATCAATTAATGTACGAACTCTATACTTTCCTATTTCTAATATACAAGAGCTATAATCTGTTTTATCTTCTATAAATTTCTTGACTTCATCTAGTTGAAAATATTCTCTGTTCGATCTATTATACCTGTTATTAACATATTCTCTAACCCTTGGGACCTTACTATTTACCCTCCTATCATAGGTCCTGTCTAATAGGTAGGGCGCCGATTTTCCTGTGTTCTTGTACCTGTAAAATTCCTGTGTCCATCAACAACATTCCTACTCACACTATTATTGTCATGTCTACCCTGTGTATTCGACTGGACACGCCTGTTATTACAAAAACGAGAAACATGTCCCCGTTGACCACAAACCCAACAGACAATATTTGTGTTATTTGTGTTTCCCACTGTCTCACTTGTAGGGTATCTCACATTTCTTCTTTCAACATAATCACTCCTATTTCTACCTTGTAACGTTTGTATACCGCCTCTCCTATTCCATCCGAATCTTGTTTGTCCTATTTCCATAGGTTCCTCAACTCTGTCGTCTCGATTACTTCCCACTTCTCGTCCTGTTCTTAATCTAAACCTTCGTCTCAAATTTTCCTCTTGTACCGCGATATCCACCGCTTGTGATAACCTCTCAGGGTTTTCCCTCATCAGCTTAAGTTTCAAACCATCAGATTTGATGCCATCTACAAAAATCCCTACTAACATCCTTTCCACCTCCTCCCCTCGTACATTCTGTCCTAAGAATGCTTCTTCAGCCAGGTTAATCAATCTATCGCTAAACAATTGTACCGTCTCTCCGTTATTTTGTTTAGCCTGCCTCAACACCGAAAACGCATGTTGTGGATCCGTTATTTCTGCATATTTCCTTGCTAGGTCTTCTTTGAATTGTTCCCACGTCTCATCTACTCTAGCCTCTAATTTTCTTCTTATATGATCCGAAACTGGTTCCGTTGCCGTCTGATAAGCCAGTCTCATTTTTTCTTCATCTGTTGCTGAGATCAAATAGGCATATTTTTCTATGGAAGTGACCCATTTCTTATAGTCTCTGGCCTGTCCACTAAACTTCACAATTTCTGTTGCCATCCCTTGTTGTTTAATCACCATATTAAGTCGGCCTACTGCTGTTCCCACGCCTGTCAAAACCTGTGCTAAGGTGTCCTGTTCCTGCCATGCTGAAAAATACTGAAACAAAGCAAGCAAAGAACCACACAATTTCAACTTCTTAATTTAAGGAATACTCTCACTTATTATAGACAATCACAGTTATTTTCTGGGTTGAGTACCACACAATTTTAACTTCTCAATTTAAGTAATACACTCACTTATTATAGAAATGCACAGTTAGTTTCTGGGTCTGAGTACCACACAATTTTAACTTCTCAATTTAAGTAATACACTCACTTATTATAGAAATGCACAGTTAGTTTCTGGCTCAAGCCCGTACCTTCCTCGCCTCAGCCTCAAATTTCGCTCGATCGCCAGGAGCCCATCTCAGCTGAAAAATCAGTCGCGGAGTTCAGGTAGTCTGTCTCTTCTCTCAGGTAATTACGTCACTTCTCTAGGGATGCCGGGATTATCTTCAACCCCTGGTTGGGTCCCATCTGAGTCTTGTAATCTTTGTTTTCACCCCGGGTGGGGTACATCATCGACGTTTTGAGATAGCGATAACGTAAGTGGCTGGCGATTTTAAATTAGCAAAAGTTAGGTTATGGTAACTTTTTGAAACTCCAGAGTTCAGATCGCTGCCATGGGAAGCCCTTTTTGATAACGCTGAAGGCTGAAGTTCAGACAACGACTAGGACCAGCCCGTGGATAATGTTAAAGTTCCGACAAGGTCTCCGGAAAACTCTTTGGTAACGTTAAAGCTCTGGAAAGCCCTTTGATGAGGTTAAAGTTCAGCCACGGCTCTAGGAAGGCCCTTTGATGAGGTTAAAGTTCAGCAACGGCTCTAGGAAGGCCCTTTGATGAGGTTAAAGTTCAGCCACGGCTCTAGGAAGGCCCTTTGATGAGGTTAAAGTTCAGCCACGGCTCTAGGAAAGGCCCTTTGATGAGGTTAAAGTTCAGCCACGGCTCTAGGAGGCCCTTTGATGAGGTTAAAGTTCCATAATTTTACATGATTGAGAAATTATTTGCTCAGGGTTATCACAGCCTTCGAGCCTCTTTATTTGCTGATTACTGAACTGACTACAGCATTTTACTGGACATCCTTTCCCTGAAACAACAACCAGCGTCTCCCGACCTTGATAAAACCGAGCTGAGAAAACGTTAAATACCTTCTGGTTTAGGCATTCTTTGAAAGTTTCTTAGTACTTCGCGTGGTAGTCGGGACGGCCCAATTCAGTATCCTGGTTAAACGGCAGCCTTTCGCATCCTATACCAGTGTATAAGAACACGAAGGCATGTTGTTTTCTTGTTGATATAACTTTTATTGGTATAAGATGACAAAGGTTCGATGTTCTCCTCCACTCAAGACAAAGGCCGGATCTTAACTGCCCTTGCCAAAACAATACGTCACGATCGAGCATCTCTCACCCTTTCACTCTCGATGCTCAATCGTGCTGTATGTTTCCCACTAGATTCTAATAATACCCCAGTACTCCTCCCTTACTGTTACACTTACGTAGACATTGAAACCAGTTGTCCTTGCAAACAGTCTTACATAGAAATGGAAACCAGTTTTGCTTGCCTATGGAGAGTCTTACGTAGATATGGAAACCAGTTGTGCTTGTCTACGGAATCTTACGTGGGCATGGAAACCAATTGTGCTTGCAAACAGTCTTACATGGACATGGAAACCAACTGTACTTGCAAACAGTCTTATGTTGAAACATAAAATGTTTGTTCTTGCAAAGTTTTGCAGTTCGGACATCGGAGGATGATGAGGAAAAAGAATGAAAATAAGCTAATATAAATTTTTAAAAATATTAAATTACATTTTATTTTAATTTGAAAATATGATTACACTGATATTGTCTTTCCTAATTTTGATAGTTACCATTGTTGCAACATGGATAGCTTGGAAGTATATGAAAAACAAATGTCTTCATTCAATGCTGGAGTATGTGGCTAAGAAAATATGTGTGGTAAGCTCACCAGAACAATGGGAGGAAGCTTATGCACAGCTGAAGAAAGATCTCAGTGTTATCAAGGTTTGTATGTTTGTTTTTGCATTTTGTTGTGGAATTAATGTTATTGACACTAGTCACTATTGCCTGTTATAATATTGTAAGTTTAGGGACCAGAGTACAGAATACAGTGTACAGTGGGAGCACGTGTACACCTCGGAGGAGCAAATGGATCACCATAGTCTGGTAAGAATGAGGCAGTGAGGTGTGCCTCGGGATCTGGCTGACGTTCGACGCTCAAAGGAAAGGCGAGACGGACATATAATCAGATTGCTACTGGAACTATTAGTGTTGGAACTCTTCGCTGGCTGCTGAGGATGGGGACGGAGCGCTTATGGGAATGTCCCGAATGCTGTGATGTCGGTTCCTAAATCAATCAATCAGTCAATCAGTACAGAAAAAAAAATTTATGTAAGATGGGGTGGGGGTGGGGGATGTGCGGGTTTTATTTATTTTACAAAAACATTAGAGATTAGGGTAAGAAAAATTAACTCTGTTGAGTTGAGTTGAGCTAAGAACTGACATCACTGCATTCAGGACATTCCCATATGCACTCTGTCCCTTTGTTCAACAGCCAGCGAAAAATCATACTACTAATCGTTCCCACCGCTATCTGATTGAAAGTTATCCTGGTCTTCCCTCTCAGCTTTGAGATTCTTCCAGAACCCCTGCCAATTCCCCCATTATCTCATTCTTTCCACATATGGGTTTTCAATCTGATCCCCCACCTTCTCCACCTGATCCCACAGGCGCACAACCACCATTGTTGGTAACGCCAGGATATGCCTCATGCATATAATTGATGTGTCCTTTGTGCACCCCAGAATCACCCGCATGGTAGCATTCTATATGCACTCCAACCTTTCAAGCTGTAACATTTGTGAATTGATGCAACAATTAAATAACCAGACATGAAAGAATAAAATATATGTCTTAAACTACATTTTACTTGAATATTTTTCTCTTGAACATTTACACTACACACAGTATGGATGGTGAATTAGTCGAGATTGAGAAAGTCAGAGCAAAAGACTGTTGAAACTTATCTTCAGAATAATTTTTTATTGAAGCGGTCTTAGGTAAAGATCTACAAGCAAGGACTGGGACTGAAGTTTGAAGACTATATGTAGAATCTGAAGAATTAGGAGGAAAATCAGGATGCAATTTAAAAACTTGTGGGCTTGAAAAATGTCTGTTAAATGGACAAGACTGGTGATAAAACAGAATGGATCTTGGTGGATAAGTGATGACAGGAGTCAATGGAATTGGATTGTGAGAGCTGTGTGAAACCTGGTTATAATTGAAAAGTGATGGCTCAAAGTGACAAATAGCAGAACATGCTGGGTAATATGTTTGTATGTGTGTATAATCTTTTAATGGTATTTATAAATGTATGTTATTTTTGTTTAGATATTAGGTCTGGATTGTGAATGGGTTGAAGGTCACAAAGTGGCTCTCCTGCAACTAGCAACACCGTCAGGTCTATGCGTACTTGTTCGTTTATCCAAACTCTGGCCATGTTTCCCAGAGTCACTTCAACAGCTCCTCACAGATAACAGGTTAGTCTTGTTTTATTTAACAGAAACATTTGTAGCTGATGTAAATTATAGACATTTTTTAAAACTCATTCATAGTCTAGGCTCTTCCACTTTAGGTTGTGGGGTGATCTTATGGCCAAGCTTTATTTTGGTATAATTTCATACATGCTGATTCAAGCCTGGTGTGACATGCCACAAGGGATGAACTCTGGACTTGTATGGTAGTATGCTGGTATACCGCTGCTTTTCATTTTCTTTGTTAGTCTTTAAGTGATGATGGTTACACAGTGTCTGCCTACAATATTTGTGCCTTTCAAGTAATACAACTTCATTTTAACATTTGTTGTCAGGGTTTGCTTTTCTGGGTAGGATGAGACAAGATGTTTGCACCAGTCTTAATACTTAGGTTTACTGTTTCTATCTAAGCCCGTCAAAGAAGTCTCATATATTACATTTGGCCCTCAAGAGAAGGCAAGGACAACGGGACAACCAAGGGGCATTCCCCAATCCAGTCAGGACTTCTACTAATACAGAGCCGACACATACGAACCTCGCTCTGGTTGATCCATGGAATTGCCACCTGCTATATGTCACTGTCTGCCCTCATATTTCTACATTACTCTCAGAATTTATTGCACCCTTAGGAGCAGGTTTGCTACTGTTCGGTCATGGAAATGCCCAAATTGTAGAAGCACTGAAGTATCTGATTTGGTTTAATTTGTGCTATTGCTGATTAATTGCACCTGGTGCCATAAGCAAAACACAACAAATGGTGCCTTCATTCAATACTGGCCTCCAAACATAGCCCAAGTTGTGTATTACCAGCACCCAATTAGTTGTGATACAGGGAAATACTAGAAAGTTGAGAGGCTGGATTTGACCCCAACCATGGACAAGGGGACGTTTAGTGGATAGAAACCCTGAACTGAAGTTATTTTAATTTATCAAGCACATGTGTTCTTTTTGTGTCGTGCTATATGTTGTATTAAAATAAACAACCTATACTAGACTAAATGCTTGTCTCTCAGATTTAATAATCTATAATATTTGTTTCTTACATGGCCTTCATAGATTCGTCATCATGTGACATATTCTATTCAGAATGTTGTCTCAATTACAACTTATCTGAATGCATTCTGAGCAAACTAACCTGTACCTGCCAATGACAGTAGTAGACTGTTAGTGTTGTGTTGAGTCTAGCTATATCTAGGGCATCCATGTTACATTTCCTGGTGATAATATGACAGTCATGTGACCAGCTAACTGGTGTAGACCTCATGCATTTCCACAGATCTCAGTTCTTTGTGTTTGTTCAATCCTATCTCTGTGTCACTGTCCCAGGCCATCCAGCACCATTTCTCCCATTATTACTTAAATATGTCCAAAAAATGTCAAGTTTCCATGAGGACTATATGACTCACAGATACATCATCCACCTCTTAACTTGAGAAGGCCAGATTCAAGTCATAGTAGGGATTTTGACAAGGTTTGAAAACTAGGAATCATGTGCATTTTTTGCATGTTAAAAATTTCTTTATGGTTAGACATTTATTTTTTCTGAAGGCACTGTCTTGTTTGTTTTTGGTTCCATTTTTGTATTTCTTCCCTTTTATGTTTCAGAATCCTGAAAGTGGGTGTTGCCATCATTGATGATGGTAAAAGATTGCACAGAGATTATGGGATTAGTCTCTGTGGCTGTGTTGACTTGAGGCATCTCTTAAAACGAATGAGGGGAACTTATCATTGGTGAGAAACCCTTTCAACTAAAGTTTTTATACTTGTCAGATTTGATCGCACATGTTAAATGTTGATTAAAAAACTAAAATTTAAAATTTGAAAAATTAAGATTGTTTTTAATGTCTAAAATTATTTATTATGATTAATGGTGCTTTTTTTATGCTGTATTTTTGTTTGTTTGTTCCACTCATTAATAATGTATAGAAAATATATTTAAGTATAATTTCAAAATGCCGTAAAAAGTTGCAAAAACCTATACCAAGCGCAGATTGCTACAGCAACCATAGATTTATCATAAGCAGTATACATAAAATTAAAGAAGGGCAAATATACACCAAGAAGAACAAAATTTGATCTACGTGCACTAAAGAGAGAGGAGATAAAAGATAAATTCAGCATAGAGGTAAAGAATAGATTTTATGCATTCCCCAATATTGAAATGTTATTTCAAGATATCAGTGACCAATGGGAAATATTAAAGAAATCAGTCAACCAGGCTGCAGAAACAACTATCCCAAAAATGAAGTTGATGTGACGTAAGAAATGGATGACGGAAGACATTTAAAAATTTATGGATCATATCAGAGGAAGAGATTAGATGTAGGTGTGACATGCTAGGCAAATGAGACAGAAGAAGACAATACCACATGTTGAAAGCTGAAACATCTGGCAACAAATAATAATATAAGCAACATCAACATCATTAACATTTCAGATGACAGACAGGAGTAAAGGATTATGATCATCAATGTCTGCACCAAACCAGGCACCTGAAGAACTATATTTTCAGAGGATCACAAATTGGGCACACAGGCCCCAACCATCTGCGTTTTGCACATCAGTTATCTATCTTGAATGTTACATTTACATTGAAAAGAAAAAAAAAAGAAACATAAAATGAATAATGTATGAAGAAGAAGAAGATTGTATAGAATATCATTAGACAATATCTGGAAGGCACGGAAAGACTTCTAAAAATTTGTAAAAAAAAAAAAAAACTCTGAAAAAACACCTACTGCATTGTAAGGTAATATTTTAATATCACTTGGGTTATCCAAGACTACATTTATTAGAGCAGTCCATGAAAACAATAAAGGGAGGAAAACACAAAATTTGTTAGACATAATATCCAAAATAGAACTGAAAACTCCTGGCAGAATCTGAAATGCTGTAAAGGGATAGAACCATGTGAAAACAAGTAATGCAGAGTGCAGTGAGGGTTGGGTTCCCCAAAGACTTTCCCAGCTTACGTTCATTTCAGAACATAATAAACATGCAGCCTAAACTGCATTTATTTTGTATTATAATTTATTATGTTAAATAATATTTCCTAATTTGTTGTGATGTTTTTTAAACATGCCAGAGCCTTGTGAAATTAAAACAGCAAGATGTGTTTCTTCTTCTTCCTCTTCTTCGTTCATCCGGAGTTTTTTTTTCCGGATGTGATTGCGTTGTGCCTGTTTACAGCAGAGCTGCGTTCTTGCGCCATTAGGCCGACACATCCGACTTCTGCGGGCATTTGTTGACCGGGTTAACCTTCCCGGAGATGTGTTTAATATGTTGATTCATTAATTTCTATTTCAAGAATGTTAAATTTCACTGTTACCATTTTAGATGCTTGCATTTTATTTATTGCTAATCCCCCTTCCCCCCCTCTCCACACGCATATCCTTTATAGGACATTGCAGTCAACACCAGCATTTTTCAGCTGCTTTTGTCTTGACAAGTTTTACGTTCAGTAGTTTGCCATTGCCTGTCTCCCTGGCCAGGGGTTAGCGACTTTCTTCGTAATCCTGTATACTCTCGTGAGTAACGTGACGTGCGCGAGAATTGGTAGCGGTTCTTGCCGTGTCTGTAACTTACGGGGTATGTGAGCCAGTCGCTCAGAAAGCAATGGCAAACTACTGAGCGTAATCTTGACAAGAAATCAACAATCAGGTGAAAGATGCTGATGTTGACAGCGATGTCCTGTAAAGGATGTGCGAACAAAATTTTAAAAAAAAAGAAGTTTGCCATTGCTTTCTGAATGACCGGCTCACATGCCTCCGTAAGTAACTATCGTGACGCGATCCGCTGTCGAATCTCACGCAGCTGTGTTTCATATGTGGGTATATGAGATTATGAAAAACGTCCTTAATCCCTTCGTCAGGGAGTCCGGCATTTATTGCTAATGGTTACCTGAAATTACAAGCATATTTCTTTTAGTTCATCCAGAGGTCTTAGAGGACTTGCAAATGGCATTCTTGGTGTTGACATTAGCAAGAACAATAGCATCCGCTGTGGAGACTGGGAGGCTGACACTTACTCACAGCAGCAGGTAACAACATCTTCACTGTTAACGTTAACTGACACTGGCGCTTCTCCTGCTTCTTCTTCTTCTCTGTTCCATTTTAGAGGAGAGGGCAACATGTCTAGTTCTGCACCTCAAAGATCAATGTAGTCTGACTTTGGCATGCATTTGTGTACGATTTGCTTCCTCTAGACAGACAGAGGTAATAATCAGATCTAAGATAATGGGTATTTTCTACCAGTCACTATCATCAATGGGGGGTACGGGGTGTCAGTAGGTTTTCTGTCCTAAACATTTACTCAGAAGCCTGCTGTTTGTGATTACCAGCTGCCATTGTATGTTTAACATGTACAACTTGCACACAGAATCTCTAGTTTTTTGCCTTTATCTGTGAAGGCTAGGTATTCAATCTAACTGCCAAAGAGATCAAGGGGTGACATGTAATAATAATGTGCATTATGAGCCACCATCTCATCTCATCTCTTCCAACACAACACATACGCGTGTGCGCTCACACACACACCCACCTACCCACAAAAAAAAACAAAAAAAAAAAAACAAAAAAAAAACAAAAAAAAAAAAAAAAAAAAAAACCACACACACACACACACACACACACACACACACACACACACACACACACACACACACACACACACACACACACACACACACACACACACACACACACACACACACACACACACACACACACACACACACACACACACACACACACACACACACACACACACACACACACACACACACACACACACACACACACACACACACACACACACACACACACACACACACACACACACACACACACACCACACACACACACACACACACACACACACACACACACACACACACACACCACACACACACACACACACACACACACACACACACACACACACACACACACACACACACACACACACACACACACACACACACACACACACACACACACACACACACACACACACACACACACACACACACACACACACACACACACACACACACACACACACACACACACACACACACACACACACACACACACACACACACACACACACACACACACCCCCCCCCCCCCCCCCCCCCCCCCCCCCCCCCCCCCCCCCCCCCCACCCCCCACCCCCCCCACCCCAGTCATGATAGGTTTAATAAGCAAGAGAATCAACTTCATTGCACAGGATTTTTTCCCGTATTGCACTGTCTATTTTCACAAGAAGGCCTGCCAAAAGTGGCACACAAAGTACAGACTCTGTAGCTCCAGCAATGGCTCCCAGGAGTCTCAGAGAAAATTTCATTCAGGAAACGAATGGTGAATCCGTCACATTCGGAGCACGAGGCAGGTCGTATAAGCGCTTCATCATGGAGACTCCCTATTCATGATATAGTGATGTTACAACAAAATAAAGAAGTAACACAAAATGTAAGTTACTTCATAACTGTCTGTTACAAGTTAGGCAACTGTATGCATGGTTTAAGTATTGCTATTCAGTCATATTTTACTGAAGGCCATTATTTCTTGGGTGATGCAAAGCTATTTTGAATGTAGTTGTATTCCACAGACCTACTATAACCCACGCATGTTATATATTTGACTTATTGATTAAAATCTTCTGTAAAGGGAAGAGCCTGTAGTGGTATGTTTCACTGGATTCTTTTCTGTGCCGTTGTTTAAAATCAGTCAACATGTTTGTTATGTTACAGGTAGAATATGCTGCAACAGATGCAGCGGTTGCGGTAGATATTTTCTTGTCAATGGTCTTCCAAAAAGTTAAATCACCTGCCAGTCATGGTCCCAGGAACAAGAAACATTCAGAACTGTCAGATGCACCCGACTCACAGGGTACTTCAATAGATTCATTCTATGAAAGGTCTGCAGATGACGACATGATCTCAGAAGAACCCAAGAGAGAGCATCTTCAGTCAGCTAGCATCTCATGTGAGAATGGCAAGCATTTCCCAACTCAGATGTTTGATGCATTGCAAGATGATGAGAAGGAGGACATCTGGAAGCAGGCTCGTTCACTGTGTCAAGGACTCGTGGAAGCTACCTATGCGCAACAGTCACAAGGAAGTAAATTGGTAAGTTCTTCATCCTTAAAACTTCATTTTTACTTGTAGATTTTAAGGGAAAAGTTAGGAGTCTCCGTGGCTAAGTGATCAAGTCGCCTGACTCGGGCTCCGAAGGTTGTGGGTTCAATTCCGGGCCGCATCCTTCGGTTCATGGGTGCATTTTTTTTTACTTCGGAGGGTCGTCGCTGGAACTACAGAGTTTGTGCTTTGTGCGAAGTTTTCCGCGTTGCGGAAAGAGACTGGGCCATATGGGATAAAATCCCGGTGCAGTGAAGTCGACCCTGTCGACTTTTAAAGCGACTTTTTTTAAGGATCAATTAATTTCTCTATTAAGACTGCAATACTTTTTTAAAACTAAATCTTTCACATCTATAATGCAGTTTTAAGTGCTTTGTTTGAAAAGCAAGTATCCCTGTTTAAGGAATATTGTGGCATTTAAAATGATCAATTGGCACATGATAAGGTTAGTTAGTATCTGACTAGACAAGTCAACCACAGCGCTATACTGGTTGAAAAAAATCCTATCACAGGGGATTGAATGTCTGTTAAAACTTATTGACTGTTGGCAGAATATACTTATCTCAGACATTTCTAAGTTCATTACTTTGCTTTCACAGTGGAGCACTTTTTGGAACAAAATTGGCTCATTCGTTATGCTTACACAAAGGAGATGGTGCAGAGATTGGGTTCCTGCCACAGTCGACACTAATATAAGGGCGCCAATAGAGCAGCGTTCACATGCCAGCAATATCGTCTACACAGACGGGTCGGTGAAGTTAGGGTCAGGGTAAGCATTGACATACACAGCACAAAGGATGGAAAAAATAGTCAGAGAGGATAGTGGCACATACCTAACTACATTAAGCATGACTATGGTGATCACTGCCTCCTACAGAACATATTCATGGCCAGCAGGACAAGAAGCCACACGCACGATCATCATATCAGATTCCATTAACATGTTATGGAAAATTGCTTCGATTTCATACACTTTTTTAGGAAAATATGGCGGCTGACATGGACATATATTTCCTCATGTGTCATTTTGTCCGCTCCCTTTTCCCCCAACAGTAATCTGCAATCATTCCCCCAATATACTTTAATGACAAGTGAATGAATTTGCTTTTATTTTCATAAGTGACATTGAATTAAATTTGTGGGCACTTTATGAGAAGAAATAAACAAGAGAACTTGGTGACAACTGGCAAGATTGAGGGGGAAAAACAAGGGGAAGGCAGAGAAGTAAATATCTGGATAGCTTGGTCACACAACATGGTCGAGACAAGAACACAGAGCTGATCCAGGACTCGGGTGTTCATTTAAGATGGCAAAACTTGACCGTCCATGTTTATCAGCATGGCACATGATGATGATGATATTGAATTGTATAAAATATTACCAGTAAATTAATGTTTAGGATGTTCTTCACAGCGTTCATTGTCAAAACAAGCAGGGAAACCCAAGAGCAATGCCTACAGCTGCAGAAAGAGACCTCTGTGGGATAACTGCCGACTGCAGGCACCAGATGGTAGCTTACTGTGTACATGTGATCTCAGGAAAGCCCAGTGGTACCTGGATAAGCAACTGGGAGGTAGGTAATGAAGTCAGTTGCGCATCTAGATATGTTCCTGGCATCTTCTGTAAGCTTCTTTCAGCTTTGACTCCTAGACACTGAGAGATACATGGTGATATCATCATCATCAAGTGCCATGCCAAACTACACAGGTGATCAGGTACCTCCACAAACATCTACCCTCTGTGTTCTTGGTAAGTTTGACTATCTTCCATGCCATGCTGTCAACCCATCCAACATTGTCTCCCTCTGCCTCTAACACCTTTGATCTTTCTGGTTGTGACTCCAGACCTTCTTGCCTCATAACATGACCCCCAAAAATGACAATTCACATGTGGGTAATCAAATACCTTTGTGAACTGGCCTTTTGCAGTACTTGGATATTGATCTTCTTAACTGTCTATGGAATTCTTAGCATTCTATGTAGAAACTAAATCTCTGAGGCTTCCTATTTCTTTCTACTTTTTGTTTCTCAGTGTCCATGATTCACCCATGTAGAATAGTATAGGCTGTATGTAACATCTAAGTCTGTTTTTTGTTTTGTTTTTACCTTCCATTGACAAAAATAAGTTACATATGATGTTCTTTATCTGATGGAATTCTGCCTTTGCTTGGATTATTTTGCATGTTGTCTCTATGTTGGATGTTGATATAGGGTATTGAATACTGAGAATGCAGCCTGAGAACCAAACATGTTTATGTGTGAATGTGTTTGTATATGTTACATATGTTTGTGTGTATATGTGAATGTTTGTATATGTGCATATGTTTGTGTGTGCATGTATGGGTGAGTGTTTGTATATGTGCATATGTTTGTGTGTATATGTGAGTGTTTGTATATGTTACATATGTTTGTGTGTATATGTGAATGTTTGTATATGTGCATATGTTTGTGTGTGCATGTATGGGTGAGTTTGTATATGTGTATATGTTTGTGTGTTAGTGTTTGTATATATGCATATGTTAGTGTGTGTATGTATATATGAGTAAGGATGGGTGGATGGATACATATATGCCTGGTTTGAAGTCATTAATTTATTTTCAGAATTAATGTAAATGTTTTTAATTTACTGCTATTGATTAAATTACTACTTGATGTTGTTAGAAGGAGAGAGAGAGAAGTTAGTAACTTAAAAATAATATCCTCCTTGCAGATACAGTTTGTGAAGAGCCATTGACTGTTCGCCTGCGTTTTGAGCCATCCAATAGACCGGAATCTGAAAGAAATTACTACCTCCAGGAAAAGAAGAATGTCTGCGTTGTTTGTGGTTATGACAAAGATTATGTTCGCAAATTTATAGTCCCATTTGAATATAGAAAGTAAGTTTTATTTGTGTGAATATGATTTGAGTAATCTATTTACCTGTAATCTACTAGACAGTTTCCTCTTCTTCTTCTGCGTTCATCCGGATTATTTTTTTTTCCGGACACGATTGCGTTGTGCCTGTTTACAGCAGAGCTGCGTTCTTGCGCCGTTAGGCTGACACATCCGACTTCTGCAGGCATTTGTTGACCAGGTTAACCTTCCCGGCTAGACAGTTTAATATCACTGCCTCCAACAATAAGTATTGTTCTTGAACATGAAACACAGTAGCATAAATTATAGTTTTTATATTGCTAAAAAATTATTATGTTCTGGCATAGGACACTAAGAATGTAACTCCAAGTAAACACAACTATAAATGTATCTTTTATAAGTTTTTATGTAAATGATATGATATACAGCAGATTACAATTGAGCAATATTGTTGTTGCCAAACTGAACTTGCTTAGCCAGTCTTGCATGTTGACTTGCAACTTTGTGTGCATGTGTGTGCTCGCTCGCTTTGAACTCAAGCGTAGTCCATACACACTACTTCTAATAATGCTGAACTGAATTTTGCTTGTGGATTAACTTTTCCCTATTAACAGTTTCCCTCGCTATCACGTGAACCCACTCCGACTTCAGAGGTACTTGTAATTTTCATCCCCAAGTCAAAGACGATAGGTCAACATTTTAGTCCAACTGTCCAGTGTAGAGGTTGAACCCCCTTACCTCGGCATCAGCACACTGGATGTTTAAGAACACGTGTTATTATCCATTTGGCCATGCTGGCCTACATCTTACTTTTGTTGTTTAGTCTAATTATCGATGGAAGCAAATTTTCCTAGGTGTGGTTGGTTGGTGAATTCTCTGGAAAACTGAGTCTTAACTCTCAAGTCTGCTTTGGTGTCCCAGTAATTGTAGCCTTGAAAAGGGCTTGCATCTGTCAAAGTGAGGTTGGTGCAGATTTTCTTCCAGATTCGGTACTGAAGTGCCATCCCTGTCGGGAATGTGTTACAGAGCTGTCCTTTCCCTCTTCAAGCTGAGAAACCAGAGGGCTGTGCTAGACCACTGCTGAAACTTTACATGTGTGGATAGGAATATTTGCATATAACCAATTCATGATTCAGCACAGCACATGATGGCTGACTGGGGTTAGTCCTGGGCTAGTAATGTGTCCTTTGATTGTTCTAGGTAGTTCATTGTCAGTAGACTCCAACCCAGAGCCCAGACGGAATTCTGAGGTTAAATGGTATGTGTTATGTTAACTAACGTAAACCTCTGGTTATCACTTCTGTTCACATGTCTTATTTTCTGGTTTTCATTTGTTAGATTTTTCCCCGGAGCTTTGAAGGATCACAGTTCTCATGATGTTCTACTGCTGTGCACAACTTGCCATAGGAAAAGTAGTGATTCTGATGTAATTATGCGACTAAAGTTGGCAGAAGAATGCAATGCACCTTTGGACTCAGGGCCTACATCGAGAATATTTTTGGACCATGAGCTGCAGAAAGTAAGATCAGCAGGAAGGTAATATCCTATACATATTGAAAATTAATTCTTTAACAGAATCTGACATTAATCTTGCATTATGACTTGTATTTGAAAGCTCTAATAACCCATTGCAGATATTATCTAGAATCTACATTCATTGAACTCTGCTTGTGACAATTTTGATTCAAGAGAATGTGTCCTTTATAGTTGGTTGGTTAGGTACAAAACCCCAGTCAGCAGCATCCCAGTCGTTGGTCATCAGCACCTGAAGCCTCCATTGTTCGCTGTCCATGACAATATACAGAAGTACAGGAATTCTGTAGCCCAATAATTCTTTGGTTTTCTTTGTCCAGTGTTTTATTTGCCTTCATATTCTTCATTTGCCTTCAGCTCTGTGCTGGAGGATAATTTTTGAAAGGAAGTCACAATGAGCGATATTCCCAAACCAAGCAGGCTTTTGACATTCACTATCAATATAAATGGTTTATATTGACCTGTGTACATGTTTACTGTCAGGTGTACCATGCAAGGTTAACAAATATATTTTTATTATTTGGGTTTGACTTTGTGTACTGTAATATACGAGTTTCCGGTGAATTCCTGCTATGTGCAATATTTTACATGCGTATTTAGTATTTTATAACATTACCAGTGTTGTGTGTGAGCATATAAAAAATGTCAATGAAAAATCAGTCATCTCAGTGTTGTCAAATGGCTAGCTATCACCACTTGGAGAGCAAATAAACATCTTGTGCCATCTATATCTCATTTATGTCAGATCTATTCATGGCAACATTCCTTCTCCAGACTATGGCGATCACTAGTCCCATCTCATCTCAGGAGGACTGTGTGTGTATCTAGGGCCTTAGACACGTTTGTGGAAGTATTAGGTTGACGCCTGTAGCTGCATGTGAATTAGATACTGACACAGAGCCACTAAATATTAGCCGAAAGAAAGCATTGTCTGAAGCTGTAGAAAGGTATAGGAGACAGTAATGATTAATACCTTGAAATAGACACAAAATTTGGCTTTAAAAAGTGGACAAACACTACCTCCCACAAGAGAGAGAAATGGAGTAAAAGTTGTCTAGGTACACCATTGGGAGAGCTTCTACTTACAAGCAGTCATTTGTAAACCATTTGACAGAATAGTCAACAAGACCTCACTTTCCACAGTACTAGAAACATGCACCAAGGACACAATAAACAGCTACCCAGCTTCAGTAGTCTTGACATTCACAGGTGGTTCATCATATAAATTAAATATCCTTTGCAGGATATGACATATAGGTACTTAGACAGAATCTTCTTTGAGTTGTGTGACTTCTGTGGAGAAAACTGAAGACTGTTGCAGAAAGAACTGCCATTAGACTGCCACACTAGTCGACCTTATGAAGCAGAAGTCATGTTGCGATTTTTGGCACACCGTTGGAAAGAAAAGATATCTCTCTAGTAGGAAGGACAACCCACAACTTGATAGTGTCCCACAAACATTACATGGCTAACATTACAATGTGTTCCCAGTCAACATGGGAAATGAGGAGGCCGATAGACATGCTAAAGCAAGAAGATTGGCTCATCAACAATATGAAATTCTTTGGCCATATTAGATGTCACAGTGGCTTGGAAAGAACAGTGATGGAAGTCGTGGTTTCTGGAAGACGAGGTAGGGATTGATCAACACAGGACATTGTAGACATCTTGACCATGAGAGTGCATGAAGCAAGAGAAATGGCAAGAGATGAGAAACTTGATGGTGATCCATGATGAGAGAGATTAGAAACTTGTTGGTGAGCCATGATGAAGAGAGATGAGAAACTTGTTAGTGAACAATGATGAGAGAGATGAGAAACTTGTTGGCGAGCAATGATGAGAGAGATGAGAAACTTTTTGGTGAGCCATGATGAAGAGAGATGAGAAACTTGTTGGTGAACAATGATGAGAGAGATGAGAAACTTGTTGGTGAACAATGATGAGAGAGATGAGAAACTTGTTGGTGAACAGTGATGAGAGAGATGAGAAACTTGTTGGTGAGCAAAGATGAGAAACTTGTTGGTGAACAATGATGAGAGAGATGAGAAGCTTGTTGGTGAACAATGTTGAGAGAGATGAGAAACTTGTTGGTGAACAGTGATGAGAGGAATGAGAAACTTGTTGGTGAACAGTGATGAGAGAGATGAGAAACTTGTTGGCAAGCCATAATGAGACAGATGAGAAACTTGTTGGCAAGCCATAATGAGACAGATGAGAAACTTGTTGGCAAGCCATGATGAGACAGATGAAAAACTTGTTGGTGAACAATGATGAGAGGGATTAGAAACTTGTTGGTGAACAATGATGAGAGAGAATAGACACTTGTTGGTGAACCATGATGAGAGAGATGAGAAACTTGTTGGTGAACAATGATGACAGAGTTGAAAAACTTGTTGATGAGCCATGATGAGAGAGATGAGAAACTTGTTGGTGAACCATGATGAGAGAGATGAGAAACTTGTTGATGAGCCATGATGAGAGATATGAGAAACTTGTTGATGAGCCATGATGAGAGAGATGAGAAACTTGTTGGTGAAGCATGATGAGAGAGATGAGAAACTTGTTGGTGAACAATGATGAGAGAGATGAGATACTTGTTGATGAAGCATGATGAGAGAGATGAGAAACTTGTTGGTGAACAATGATGAGAGAGATGAGATACTTGTTGATGAACCATGATGAGAGAGATGAGAAACTTGTTGGTGAACAATGATGAGAGAGATGAGATACTTGTTGATGAACCATGATGAGAGAGATCAGAAACTTGTTGGTGAACAATGATGAGAGAGATCAGAAACTTGTTGGTGAACAATGATGAGAGAGATGAGAAACTTGTTGATGAGCCATGATGAGAGAGATGAGAAACTTGTTGGTGAACAATGATGAGAGAGATGAGAAACTTGTTGATGAACAATGATGAGAGAGATGAGAAACTTGTTAGTGAACAATGATAAGAGAGATGAGAAACTTGTTGGTGAGCCATGATGAGAGAGATCAGAAACTTGTTGGTGAACAATGATGAGAGAGATCAGAAACTTGTTGGTGAACAATGATGAGAGAGATGAGAAACTTGTTGGTGAACAATGATGAGAGAGATGAGATACTTGTTGATGAACAATGATGAGAGAGATGAGAAACTTGTTGGTGAGCAATGTTGAGAGAGATGAGAAACTTGTTGGTGAGCAATGATGAGAGAGATGAGAAACTTGTTGGTGAACAATGATGAGAGAGATGAGAAACTTGTTAGTGAACAATGATGAGAGAGATGAGAAACTTGTTGATGAGCCATGATGAGAGAGATCAGAAACTTGTTGGTGAACAAGGATGAGAGAGATGAGAAACTTGTTGGTGAACAATGATGAGAGAGATGAGATACTTGTTGGTGAACAATGATGAGAGAGATGAGAAACTTGTTGGTGAACCATGATGCAAGAGATGAGAAACTTGTTGGTGAACCATGATGAGAGAGATGAGAAACTTGTTGATGAACCATGATGAGAGAGATGAGAAACTTGTTGATGAGCCATGATGAGAGAGATGAGAAACTTGTTGGTGAAGCATGATGAGAGAGATGAGAAACTTGTTGATGAGCCATGATGAGAGAGATGAGAAACTTGTTGGTGAAGCATGATGAGAGAGATGAGAAACTTGTTGATGAGCCATGATGAGAGAGATCAGAAACTTGTTGGTGAACAAGGATGAGAGAGATGAGAAACTTGTTGGTGAACAATGATGAGAGAGATGAGATACTTGTTGGTGAACAATGATGAGAGAGATGAGAAACTTGTTGGTGAACCATGATGCAAGAGATGAGAAACTTGTTGGTGAACGATGATGAGAGAGATGAGAAACTTGTTGGTGAACCATGATGAGAGAGATGAGAAACTTGTTGATGAGCCATGATGAGAGAGATCAGAAACTTGTTGGTGAACCATGATGCAAGAGATGAGAAACTTGTTGGTGAACCATGATGAGAGAGATGAGAAACTTGTTGGTGAACCATGATGAGAGAGATGAGAAACTTGTTGATGAGCCATGATGAGAGAGATCAGAAACTTGTTGGTGAACAATGATGAGAGAGATGAGAAACTTGTTGGTGAACAATGATGAGAGAGATGAGAAACTTGTTAGTGAACAATGATAAGAGAGATGAGAAACTTGTTAGTGAACAATGATAAGAGAGATGAGAAACCTGTTGGCGAGCCATGATGAGAGTGATGCTCTGCAAAGGATCAGCTGCTTGAAGGTGATGTTAACAAGTAGACCCAACATATTTTCAGATGCAAAATAAAATATCATTGTTTCTGCATTAGGGCCTTGCTGACAAACAAAGACTGCATGCCCAAGGAAAGAGTTATGGAGCTTCAGAAACTTTTGCAAGATTTTTATGGTGTTAATAGTATCACAGAGGAACTTATCAAACAAGCTGCGGCCACTAGTCCTAAGTGAGTATTGTGCATTTATTCGTTAAGCGGTTTTGATTTCTGTTTTAAAAAAATTACTGATCTTCGTTCTTTGTATTTTTAACATTATTTGATATGGGTATAAAAAAGTAATATTCATGGACCCTTTTTTACACCCTTACAGCATATTAGGCATATATTTTATTTTATAGATCTATTAGCACTTGGGGGGGGGGGGGGGTGTGGCTATGTGGTCAGTTATCATGCTGGCCACCTGTGCTTCCCAAAACATTTCCTGGTACCTATTATAGGATGGGTCGATCTGGGTGCTGAGCCAGTTTTTAAAAATCTGTTTTTATGCAAATTTCAACCTATGACCTCAGGGCCAGCAGGCAAATGTGCTTGTTGATAGGGGCGGGCATTCATACTCTTCCATAATCCTTTCTCTCTAGCACTATTTATCGATTTACATGCTGGTATCTTTCCTTGCGATGGTGTGTCTCTTCTTTCTGTTCTCCATTTCTGTTTTCATGTATTCAACCAATTGTTATAAATGTTCCATGTTTTTCCTTTTTGTGACATGACCAAAGAATGCAGCTTCTTTCTGCTGTTCTCTTATCTCTTTATAAATAAATTTGACCAGTTTTTGTTACAATATATTTCAGTTTTTTCCCCCCTCTACTCATAGCGATCTAAGTTAGACATACTGAAGAAATGTTTTAAATATGGGAAACTGGTTTTCAGAACTGAAGATTAGGTGCAGAAATATGAAAACTATGTATATTTTAAAGCAACGCTCATAGTGAGAATATTGTTACGGCAACAAAAACATGCTTTTTGTGATATTCCTCAGATGCCTAGTCTGGGGCGTTACATGTGCACACACATTCTTCTTCTCCTCTCCCCCATCTGCTGGATCAGCCTCTCCAGATATGGATCCTCTGTTTTGTGGTACCTGCCACTCTGTCCCAGAGAACCGTTATCACATCAGCCTTGTCATAATCTAGCCCACTGCAGCAGCCAGTCTATCAGCCTGTTTGTTTCCTAGCACACCTACATACTCTGGGCAGAAAATCCATGATAGACTCTTAACCTTCATCGTTTCAAGTGAAGCAAGCCACTTCATGCTCAATTTGAGTAACATATTTTTGTGTGCATGCACAAGCACACATGCACACATACATGCATGCACAAGCATACATGTACACATACAGGCATGCACAAGCACACATGTACACACACATGCATGTATAAGCACACATGTACATTACATGCATGCACAAGCACACGTGTACACATACATGCATGCACAAGCACACATGTACACATACGGCCATGTATAAGCACACATACATGCATGCACAAGGACACATGTACACATACATGCATGTATAAGCACACATACATGCATGCACAAGGACACATGTACACATACATGCATGCACAAGCGCAAGTGTCCACGCTTAGTTAGTCGCGGTTCCAACTTCATGGCAACAGGTCATCCCCATTATGCTCCGTTCCTGGGCCAGTGAATATCACACAAAACGCTCCTCACTGCTCTATGTGAACAATGGAATAGACAGGAGTATTGGCATGCCAACAGCCCGCACAGGTACGCTGTGCATAATGCTGCCGCCAGAATGCCAGCACAAAAGTCCTTCATGAAAAATACAGTTCATCGTCGATGGAATCGGCTGTCACCAGAAAGACTTCATTGACCTGGATTTTATCCCATATGGCTCGGCCTATTTCTGCAGGGTGACAAGCTGAAAGCGCCGCACAAAGCAAGAACTCTGTAGCTCCAGCGACGACTCCCAGGAGTCTCCTGAAAAATGCATTCATGAACCGAAAAGGCAAACAAGTCAATCCAGCAACAGCCGGCCACCATTGTTCTGAACATGCAGTTCATGCTACAAACAACCATGGACAGATGTAAAAGCACTCCATGCGAAATTCACAGTTCACAGTGTCATGCCACACACTCACTCAGGGTGACAGAACCATGCATTACCAGTCCAACATAAGAAAAATGCGAATGCAAACCGTAGCCACAAGCGTAAACACTCCAGAGGCTTTAACGGTTTAAATGCCTATCCGCCATATTGGGGACCGGAAGTCCCAATAGACTGTAGTCTCAGCCCAAGCATCCTTAGTTGCCTCTTATGAATATGCATGGAAGGCAGCAGCGTTACTATTCTTTGTTTCCCTTATGGGCCCCGGCAACACATGGGCGGCACAAGTACATGTGTACACATACATGCATGGATAAGCATATGTGTACACATGCATGCATGCACAATCACATATGTACACAACATGCATGCATGAGCACTTTTGTACACATACATGCATCACAAACACATATATACACATACGTGCATGCATCATCATCATCATCAAGTGTCCTGCCAGCTGGCCTAGGTGTTGATGGCTCTCCACAGTTCTCGGTCGTTGGTGTTCTGGATCAACTCTGCTGATGATATTCCTCCATACCACCATCTCAGTTCATCCAGCATCATTTCTCTTGGTCTGCCTCTACCTCTCTTCCCCTTGATCTTTCCAGTTGTCACAATGTTCTCCAATGCCTCTCTTCTCATCACATGACCAAAGAAAGCCGTTTGTTTTTTTCTTATTATTGTATATAATGTTCTAGTTTCATTAGCCTCTTTCAGGCAATCATTGTTAGTTTCTCTGGCAGTCCTAGGAATTAGCAGTCGTAACATTCGTCTCAGGAACCACATTTCTGTTGCTTCTAACCTATGCATGCATATAGTAAAATATTTGCATATATTTACTGAAGATATGAAAATTATGTAAGAGATATGTTACAGGTATAACTGAGTAGGAAAAGGTGAGATACACCATTTATCAGTTTCTATACTGACTGTTGTTGACATTTGCTATAGCCAGATGTTGAATGTCATTTCAGACAGATGACAGCGAACTATGTACCACATGGCGAGAAAGTCGTGAAACACGTGGTCAATAATGGTGGACTTCTGACATTCCAAAGGAGGTGGCGTCAACATTTCCTAGACACCATGAATCCTCAGTATTTACCAGCATTTTGGTCTGTGCAATTTGTTCCAGAAGCTTGGAGTCATGGTCATAATGTGTGAAAACAATCTGTTATTTTACCATTTGACAACAATCTGTTGTTTTACCATGGTAACTGAACTTGTACAATGTTTTATGTAAATGTTATCACTGGTACAGTGTTACATGTAAAATATTATCCGCTGTTTATTTTTTGAAATAGCTTAGTTCTTCTGTGTTATGACAAAGTATGATCCAAGTTCCATGCCTGGAATCTACGAGGGGAATGAAATAGTGGGAGACCTAAAACACATGGAGAAGACAATTAGAAACACAGATGAATAATATGGGAGGAACATGGGCGAAGATGCAGGGGATAGCAAAATAATGGGACGGCTTGCCATGGATTGATTGAGGGTCTAATATATTTTAAAGATATTTATATATGTGTATGTACAGATAAGTGGTTTAGCAGGAGGATAATAGGAACACATTGAACTGTTACAGTGAGCAATAAATATTTTCTGAAAGAGATAAAACATAGAAAAAACTTACCACATACAGCAGACATAACTAATTTAATATTTCGTTCTAAAAGTCTTTGAGTCACATAATCAAGTGTATTTTGTGTTCTTTAGGTTCTATCCCTGGTGTTTAGTCCCCTTTTAGTGTGTTTGATCCTGCTGTGATCACTTTTATTGATGCATATTTTTAATATAGTGATGAGGCAAAATCACTCGCCATATAAGCAGGGAGTCATGGTAGTGATCACTAGCAGACTTGCCTAGCTGACCCAGTTAGGGTTCCCATTGAGGTGAGGATTTTAAAAAATCTGGGTTTCCTGGTTGACCCAGCCTACAATGGGTAACAGTAAATGTTCTGGGAAGTGGAGGCAGCTGCTATGATACTGACTTGATCACCAATCAACAGCAGAGTGGGCTCTACAAATGTGGGGTTAGCACCATTTACCCAGCACATCTCATGGTGTAGAAAGGGGACTCTACTATATTGTAACATGTCATGAGAGTAGGGAGTTCATTGTAACATTTGACAAGTAATTATGGGGAGAAATGTGACATCATTTCAGTGGCATGGATGGTAGCATTAATATGGATCAACTCCACTGGAGAATACTATTTATGGTGACACATGGTCTTCTGTGCCATTATGTGTAACATCTGCAGAAACATGAAAAGCTGTTCAGTAATATGTAGTGGTTTTGTACAGGCAAACGAAACAATGTGGGTGGTTGTCACAAGATAAATTACTATTCAGAATGGAAGCTGTTTTTACTGTGGGTTATAGCAACCTAATTGAAGCATCATAAAGTAAAGAAAGGGCGTATTCAAAGCTAATATAGTTGCTGTAATAAACATAATTGTTATTTGTGTGTAATGCAATTCATAATTAACTGGCATTAAACAATGTAGAGTTGTTGAAAAAATGTGAATATATTATTTTTCTTTGACACATTTTTGTCTGTCTTATGGTGGTATGGTTTAGTACTTTGTGACTGTTTCAGCGCGTTCAAACAGATTTCATTGTTCCTTGTACATTTTCATCCTTTTTATTTTTGCAAGCTTGGCATGACCGTATGATGCAAAGTGAATGTTGTGTATGAAATCGAATGGTTTTATTACCTAGGACTACTTTGTCTTTCACATATCAGCAAGTGCCTAAAGAAAGTTCATAAAGTCAGTATCTAAGCAAGTACTGGGTACTTCATATAAATGCATTATTGTTTGGTTTTCCTGTGATTGTGTGGGTGTATGTGTGATGATTGTTCCTGTAACTTGTTAATTGTTTTCAGTCTCTGCTGTTCCTTGTGTGTTTTCTCCTGTCAGTGCCAGAGTTTATTTATAAATCTTAAACTTTTTAGTTCATCACTCAATGTGTCATTGTGCCTTAGATCATCTTGCCTCTGTGAAGTCTCACTATAATGACCTGGACCAATGTCATTGTATTCCTTGAAAACTAATTCCACATTTGCCTATTACAATTTGTTGGGAAGTGGGTGGCACATGTGTGTAGCAGTTGGGAAGAGGGTGGCACATGTGTGTAGCAGTTGGAATGTTACACTGACAATAGCATGAACAGGGCTTGAAGCAAGTGCTCTTTGTTCACTTCAGGGGGAACAGTCTGGCCACCTGTTCCTCCATGCACTCAAGCCTACACAAATGTGTTGATCCTTACACTTCACGTGGTCACAGCAGGTACTTACTATGGGACACAAATGTATTAATCCTTACACTTCACATGGTCACAGCAGGTACTTAGTATGGGACACAAATGTGTTGATCCTTACACTTCACATGGTTACAGCAGGTACTTACTATGGGACCTGTGTTGTTTGTTTTGGAGGGGGAGTGCAAGGGAAGCTAAGGTGCCCTTGAAATTGAAAAAATAGTTGTGACACCTTCCTTCTCCCATAACCCAGATACCAAACTGTCTCCAGGCTTCAGTATAGATGCATGCTGCAGATATTCTCTTGTAGGTCGATGTTCTCATTTGTGAAACTGCAGGCCTCAGCAGTCTTCATTCATTCATTCATTCAGTAGCATGTCCTTTGCAGAACCTCGCTCCTGTAACAACCATCCAGAAAACTTCTCGACCATAAGCAAGATGTCATGCATCCGATACACCTATCTGGAGATCACCTGCCATATCCTGCACCCATCTTCTCTTTGGCCTTCCTCTTCCTCTCTTCCCGAGCATATCCCCCTCCATGATTGTTCTCTCCAAACTTTCATGATGTTTCAAGTGACCAAAATATTTCAATTTTCTTTGTTTTATCGTCTTTAGTAGTCAACCTTCTTCAATATTTAGATCTTGTTGTATGGATGCATTTGTTCTTTTTTGCATCCAAGATATCCTTAGAACTTAGAACCCGTCTCTAACATTTATATATAAACGCATTTATGCATTTTTCAGCTTGTTTAGTGAGTGTCCAGGTCTGACAGGCGTATGTTGCAATGGGAAAGATGCATGCTCTTAAAAATCTAATTTTTGCAGTTCTGTCTGTCCCCTTCCACAATTTATTCATTTGTTTTAGTTTTTGATGAGCAATAGATATTTGTCTTTTAATTTATTTCTTGTGTCATCTTGTAAAACCTGTACTATTATATGGATGTGAAGCTTGAGCAATGAGCAGTCAGGCTGAAAAAACATCTGGTGACTGTGAAAATGTGGTTTCTGAGTAAAATGCAAAGAAAACCATGGACAAACAGAAAAACCAATGACCAAGTCCTACAAGAAACAAACAAAATGTGTAAACTGACTATAGAAATTAAACGTAGACAGTCAACATTTTTTGGTCACATTATGAGAAGAAATAAATTGGAGAACTTGATGACAACTGGCAAAATCGAGGGGAAGAGAATGAGGGGCAGGCAGAGAAGTAAATACCTGGATGGCTTGGCTATGGGGCATGGTCGAGAGAGGAACACTGAGCTGATCCACGACTCTAGTGATCGAGTGAGAAGGCAAAACATGACCGTCCACGCTTATCGGCATGGCACGTGATGATGATGATGATGAGTCCCATGGCAGATACTGCCAATGGGTTGTTAGGTGCTAGGCTTTCACATAATCTAGACCTTGTCATAGTGAGGTTGGTGACCAGTTCCTGTCCTCCCCACTTTTCCTTCCTAGACATTTACCAGGAAATTGTAAACATTTCCTCGAGTAGCAATTTCATGAGGCTGGTTCAACCCCAGAGATGTACTGGTTTAAATAATAACAAATCATAACACTGCCACTACTGGGGGAATCAAACTTTGACCACTGTCTTGGCAATGATCCATTGCATCATATGGGTCCTGTGGAAATTTGTTTTTCCTCAATTGGATTCTATTTCAACACTTTTTTTTTTACTTACGAAGTCATTTCAGCTCTGTTTGACAACTGTATAATAAAATACAAACATGATATAACATGTATGCATGGGATATATCCACAGTATGTTTTGTCATTCTAAATTAGCCATTGATAAAGAATCAGGAGGTTACCATCTCGCTTCATGGACGTTAATTATCAGGTCTTAAATAAGTCAAAATAGTCAGATTAAACAACCAGTGAGTAAGCGGATATGAAGGTTGGCTGTTAAGATAACATTGATGCGTATCAGTGAGGACACTAAGAAGTACATTACCACATTACTAGGTGATGGTTTTGTTATAGTTCCCCCGTACACTATCACCAGAGGCTAATGCTTGGGGTAACTAGCTAGTCAGAGATCTTCTTTGTCCCTGATACCGTCATAGCAGGAGGAAATATACGGTCAGGCAGAGCAGATCGTCATCTCCACATCTGAAATTGGCAGCAAACGATCCTGAATATGTTCTGGGATATATCATTCCTTATGTGATTTTTAAATGAAATAATGTGTGAAATGAGAGAGGTAAGAAGAGCAGAATGTTTGATATTCTTAACCCTTTAAAAATAAAGTTAATTATTACATTCATTTTTTTTTTGCAGTCGTTCGTTTGATGTTACCTTCAGAATTAACCATTGTCTTCTCTTGGATGTTTGCTTTCCACCTTCCTCTCTGAATGATGTAAAACAAAGGCAAGTGACCTTTATTCCCAAGTCCCCTCAAAATCTTCCTGGTAGACACCAGCAATAACACAAAATTTGTAATGAAATTAGTTTGTACAGTTGTATCATGATCTTTATCCTGTTTTTTGAAGTATTCACACTGCAATAACGATAATTCTTTATCTCTTTTTGTTTTTTTTAAATTTATATTATTATTTTGGGCCTCTTAATCCTACATGTGAGTATGCCAGCCCAATGTTGTCCACTATGGCCCTATTGCATGTGGCCAGTGGATTGGTTTTTCAGTTTGTTTGGTTTTCCCTGTCTTCTTTGCCAGATCTCTATATGTCACTTCGCTTTGATCTTAGAGAGAGGGCTGAGAAGAACGATAAAAATCCTCTTTCTCACAACTAGTTTCATGGCTCATGAATCTGCATCGCATAATATTGTAGAGTAAGCAAAACACTTTATGACCCTCAAGACATAAAATAACTAATTAATTATTACATTATTTCACATGATGTTGAATACAACTTTGGCGATTCTAAATAGCTTTACTTAATGTGTATTTTCGCCCCTGCCATTATCTCTCTTGATACAGTAAGGGAGAGAATAGAAAATTATTTTCACCTCCATTAATTAATATCTGTCATATTTCTTAGTAAGGAAAGCAGAGGTTACATCCCTTTCTGGAAGTGCTATTTGTGATATATTGGCAAGTTTACGTTCAGTAGTTTGCCATTGCTTTCTGAACGACCGGTACCCATACCATTTTGTAAAAAACCAATGCAACGCCGTCTGCTGCCAAATCGCACGCAGTTGTGTTTTGAACGCGGGTATGCAGTATTACGAACCACGTCCATAACCCCTTCACCATGGAGCTGGCAATTGTATTAACACGAGGGTCAGTTAATAAGTAAGTCACAAATGGCTGTAGAAAAATAACTAAATATGATAACAACATGAAACCCATCCTTTTATCAGTCCTCTCAAACTGGCTTCATAGAACTGTGTGCTCTGTTTTCTAAACCACGTTTTCACTTCTCATTCAACTTTGGCATCATTCGCGAAATGTCTCCCGCCAAGGTGGGATATCAATGGACTTAGCCCGTAAAGCGGTGCATAGTTGGGTAGAAAAAGTTACGAGGACGAGTCAATAAGTTAGTCACACAGTTCTGTGCGATGGCAGGTAAATGAAAATAAGGCACGCAATTCTATGCAGCCGGTTTGGGAGGACTGATAAAACGATGGAATAAGTGCATCAATGTTGATGGAAATTATGTTGAGAAATAAAGGGACAATGTATGTATACAAATAAACTGGTTTCAAGCTGTTATCATAGTTAGTTATTTTCCTACAGCCATTTATGACTTACTTATTAACTTACCCTCATAGTCTCCCTTTTTGACAGAAAAATATTTTACTTGTCTATGTTTTAGGGGTAGTGAACATGGCTTCACAACCCCGACATACCTGGTGTGAAGTCAGCCACAGCCGATTTTGGAGAAGATCACTTCATGTGTATTTTGACAGTGGCACAATGCAAACTACTACTGTAAAATTTCCTGGAACATCAATCAATCAATCAATCATGTGCCATGCCGGAAAGCGTGGGCGGTCATGACTCGCCATTTCACTCGATCACCAGTGTTGTGGATCAGCTCAGTGTTCCTGTCTCGTCCATGCCATGTGGCCAAGTCATCCAGGTATTTTCCTCTCGGTCTTCCTCTTGGTCTGTTCCCCTCGATCTTGCCAGTTGTCACTAAGTTCTCCAATCCATTTCTTCTCATAACATGTCCAAAAAATTTGTATAACCAGTATTCCTGGAACATCACAGACTGCAAAAAAAAAAATACTGGGGTTAATTGTAACATCTGTAAAGGACATGCAAGTAACTTTATCTGTGCTAAAGTGGTATCTTACCAGTCTCCTATAATAGAAATCCATAATTCAATTTGCAGCTCACCAACTTGGCAAATCAAGCCTGTGTGCATTTATGTCAATATATGAAGACCAGACTGTAAGGTACTTTTATCCAGGATAGAAGAGGAATGACTGAATTCATGATGAGTTTTTTCCTCCTTGAGAGGAGAGAGAGAGAGCTGGGAAAGATAATGATAGGGGATATTGCATCTGTCAGAACAATGCATCATCATGTAGCAGGTCATGTGCAGAACATCGCCCTCATCACGGGGCATCGAATAGACACAAGATCCTTGTGATCACTATGATTACATTGTTCTGTGATCTCTCATGGTGAAACTTATTTGTTTGCATTGCCTCTTATGTTCTAGTCTCTAGTGGGAGTTAAAAGTGGACATCAGATGGGTTTATATATTAATAGGCAAGTATCACTGCTTCATTATAAATGGACACACAACCAATGCAGGAAGAACAAGACTGAAGAAATGTTGGTCATTATTATGAATCAGAAGAAGTGAATATCCAAAATATATAGAGCTGATTTCAAATCAGCTGCATATTACAACAGGTGTGCCATCTTTCTTTTTACACACTTCATAAAAGTTGAGCCCAAACATTTCAAATCAACTGCATATTACAACAGGTGTGCCATCTTTCTTTTTACACACTTCATAAAAGTATAGATTTATATGTTAAGTAAAGTAAAATAAAGAACTCTTTTCCATGACTTGAGGCATACTGGTTATACAAAATGGCATGCTGAAGCCAATGTGTTCACCTAAAGGCCGCCAGTGCCCACAGATCTCATGCTGAAGTCAATGTGTTCACCTAAAGGCCGCCAGTGCCCACAGATCTCGTGCTGAAGTCAATGTGTTCACCTAAAGGCCGCCAGTGCCCACAGATCTCATGCTGAAGTCAATATGTTCACCTAAAGGCTGGCAGTGCCCACAGATCTCATGCTGAAGTCAATGTGTTCACCTAAAGGCCGCCAGTGCCCACAGATCTCGTGCTGAAGTCAATGTGTTCACCTAAAGGCCACCAGTGCCCACAGATCTCGTGCTGAAGTCAATGTGTTCACCTAAAGGCCGCCATTGCCCACAGATCTCGTGCTGAAGTCAATGTGTTCACCTAAAGGCCGCCAGTGCCCACAGATCTCGTACTGAAGTCAATGTGTTCACCTAAAGGCCGCCAGTGCCCAGAAATGATATGTTGAGGTCAGCATGTCTGCTGAAAGGCCGCCAGTGCCTAGAAATATTCTGCCGAAGGGTGCCCAGTGCCCAGAAATGTCATACTGAAGTCAATGTGTCCGCTGAAAGACCGCAGATATTGCAGGTTTACTATAATGAACACAGCACAACCAACATTTTTTCAGCATGAACAAAGAAGATGAAGGAGAAACGGGAGGAAACAAAGAAGAAAACATATTGGTAGTAATCGTAATATCTTGTCCGTTAGTTTGGAAACAATAAGTATACATTTTCTTAAAATGAGTGTCAGAATTATCTTTTGTAATCTATATGTATTAGCATATTGTATCAACTTACTCAACCTGAAAACTGAACTCATCTGTGCTTTCTACTCATAAACTTATTCTTGCCTAGATCATACGGTGGTTTTCCCTTGAATTCCACATCAAATACGTGGTTTGCGACCTTCACCCATGACAGCAGTTTTCACCCCTCAGGCCATGTGAATGCCCAATTCTGTTCAGGTGCAAAATTTTTCACCTATTCCATTGGATACTTTTCCTGGGAACTGAATTTTTTATACTCTTGCTTATTTGCCTGTGCTCTGCCACTAGGAAGTGTAGATAGGAGGTTTACTATTTTTAAATGAGACCATTATGGCATCTCTCATACTTTCCATTACTTTAGAGGACAACAGAAATGAAGAAACGCCAGGATTGCCTCATTTAATTCCACCTACACGTGAGGTGTGTTGAACACACATATTGAGTCCTTAGCATGTTAGTGCTTCATAACAGCTAAGTAACCTTTAAACAAATTTTTATGTAGATCTTTTCATGAAGTTGTATCGGTGTGTTCGTTGTTTGTGTGCTGTTGAAGACTTTAGCCACAACATCCATTGTGTCTCTTGTGAATGTATTCTAGTAAAACAATTATACTTTTCATATTAGTGGATTAACTCATTTTATAGGATAATTCTAGTCTTCCTTCGGGAATTCGTTAAAGATCCGGTGTGCAGGTCACAGACTGTGATTATAATCTGAAGGCAACAGATTTATTTATATGGGCATGTTCCAGCGAATATAGACAAGGCAACATCAGGTAACCATAGGAAATTAAGCGAATTATGCTTCTGTTGATTGTTGATCAATGTGCTGTTTTAATGAACCAGTTCTGCCCCACTCTATGTGATGGGAAAATGTTTAAGTTGAGAGGATCCACTTTATTGCACCGGGTTTACCCTTTTGGGCTCTCTCTCTCTCTCTCTCTCTCTCTCTCTCTCTCTCTCTCTCGTCTCATCTCATCTCTCTCTCTCTCTCTCTCTCGTCTCTCTCTCTCTCTCTCTCTCTCTCTCTCTCTCCCCCTGCAAACCAGCAAGCTGTCTGCCGAGAGCATCACACGACGCGTAAACGCTAAAGCCCCAGCGATTACCCGGGAGGCGGGATTTCTTTGAGGGAAAAATTGCCCTTGTGGTCTGAAGGACACAGTCAGAAAACAAACCCATGACCTTCAAAGAGTTAAGTAAACGGCTTAATCACTTTGTCGTGGGGAATCGATAAATAAATACCTAGATAGCTTGGCTGTCAAAACTGTCATCTACTGCCTATATAGTACCTTGCAGTGTAGGGCGGGGGAGGGGGGGGGGGGGTTGTTCTTTGAGCATGCGGAATTAAGACCACCCGGCTAGTGCAGTCGCCGCGAACTGTGCAGGTTAGGAATTTCTTTTTACCCCCGACAATAACTTCCACACCTTACCAAGGATTCGAACCCGGGTCTCCCGAAGGAGAACCCCGATTTCTTAACAATTTGGCCAGTCGCTCCCAGGCAACATTGCATAATCGGAACAGGAACACAGACGTCACCCAAGACGGGATGATGAGAGATGGCCAGTCATGGCCGCCCACGATTATCAGCATGGCAGAAGGGGAGATTCTAGCCCATTGTTATATTACTCCACATCCATTAATTATAGATAGTTATTACTTTAGCCAAATTTTATCAAGCCAATTTGCATGTTAACCCGCTCTATCTCTCTTGTTACTTTAATGCTTTTTATGAACGGAGCCACTGACGAATAATAATATAATCCCCTTATGGTTTTTTTAAATGATGCATATCCCTTACAGGACGTTGCAGTCAACACCGGCATTTTTCAGCTGCTGTTGGTGTACTAGGCAAGTTTTACTTTCAGTAGTTTGCCATTGCTTTCTGAACGACCGGCTCAAATACCGCCGTAAGTTATCAGCGCGTCGCGAACCGCTTCCGATTCTCGCAGCTGCTGTTTTCCCCACGTGGATATACGGGATTACGAACAATGTCGTTAACACCTTGACCAGGGAGGCGGCCCCCTTATGATAAGGCGTATCAAATAATATCACCTGCACTGGGTTAAAATGAATTTAAAACAGAATTAGAAATGTTCTGTAAAGCCTGTTCTGCAGTATGGCAGGGAATCATGGAACGTGCATGAATAAATTACTAAGAACTTGGAGGCAATGGTGATGTGGTTGTTGAAACGCATGTTGCGAATACAGTCGGTCTGCTAGAGTGACTAACAATGACTGCCCGGGATAGGCTAATCAAAGTAGAACATTATATTAACAAGTAATAACGAGGTCACAATCGGTGTTCTTTGGTTATGTAATACGAAGAGGGGCATTAGAAAATATGACGATTGTTGTACATTAAATTTTCGGACACCCAATATGTTTGCTGAAAGGGACGATGCACATATGAATTTAATGGAGATACAGATTATAACAATTCTGCCCTGTTGTTAAAATATCACTTAGTTAGTTAGTTAGTTAGTTAGTTAGTCTTTCCTCTTGAGCCTAAGGCGGCGCATATGGCAGAAGTCATGGCTCTCCATGTCCGGCGGTTCGCTGCTACCTGTTGTAGATCCTGGATGTTCACTTGGCCGTTGAATGCGCCTTCTCTGATGATGGTTCTACGCAGGGTCTCTCTTGGTCTTCCCCGTTTTCTTTTCCCTACTGGTGACCATAAGAGGGCTTGGTTGGGGAGTCTTGTCTTGTCCATTCTGAGTACATGGCCGATGTAGTTCCAACGGCGTTTTCTTATAAAATTGGATACAATATCTTGCTTAGTCTCTTGTCTTATTTGCGTAATGGTTCTGAAATCTGTCTAGTGGAGGTTTAGAATTCTTCAAGGACATTTGTTCTCAGAATTGTCTAATTTTTTTTATCTAAAGCTACCGTTGATTTCCAACTCTCACATCCATACATTAGCACTGGAATCACACAAGAGTTGAAGATTTTAAGTTTCGTATGTTAGCTGAGTGTCTTTCACTTCCAAATGTTTGACAGTTTATTGAAGGCACCAGATGCCAGTGCGATTCACTTGCAGATAGATAAATTATAGCAAACATAAATATCCGTTTGAATGCAAGCTAGAGAAATGAATATATTTGGATTTCTTCGACACTGGCTTACAACCCGCCGTACATAAGAGTCAATGTTCATAAAATCAAATCACTGACAGTTGGTCTCAAATTTCCAGTTTAAGCCAACCGTGTTAGTTAACGATTGGGTTACTTGCAAAATACATTTCCTCCGGAAATTCTACACATTGTTAAATGTGAATCCACTCATGTTAACTTTCACAACCTTCTTCTTGATTCGCGATATTCTAATTGTCTATAGCGTTTAAGTTAAACAATTTATGTGTTATTCTTTAGTGATTGCGAAAGGTGAATGACTCACGTCCACAGGAAAGATGCATTTGTTTGCTGGTGTTGTTCTAAACGTTGTTTTACCTGGACATTGCTTTGATCAGTCTGCATCGGGGAGTCTCTGTGGCGAAGTGATCAAGCCGTCTGCCTCGCGCCCCGAAGGTTGTGGGTTCGATTCCGGGCTATGTCTTTCTGTTTCACGAGTGCATTCTTCTCGGAGACTCCTAGGGGTGTCGCTGGAGCAACGGAATTCGACGCTGCCCTGCGGAAAGAGACCGAGCCATGTTCGATAAAAATAGGTGCAGTGAAGTCGATCCTCAGGGCTTTGAAGACTTTTTTAAAGTCTACACCTGACGTCTTTTTCGCAGTGTGCATTGTTGTTGAGTATGAAACCGAGATATTACAGGTTTGTTCGTGATATAATTAAGTAGGTCACATATACTGGACTCCCACCGCCTTATGTGACCACCTCGCTATCTGGCCACCTCCTTCTTACATGACCACCTCGCTATCTGGCCACCTCCTGATATGACCACCTCCTCTTAATATGACCACCTTGCTATGAGACCCCCTCATTATATGACCACTTCATTTTTTTTCTTCATTAAATGACCAACTCCTTATGTCACATCTCCTCCTCATTTAATTACATAGCTTTCAGTTGTACACTCTCCTGAAATCGCAGGCCGCTGTTACTTTCATTGCTTCTGTTCTTAACGTTTCTTTAACTACTTTTGTGTTATTATTTTGTAATTGCAGTTGCCTGCAGTAGAAAGAGTTCAACAACAACAACAACAACAACAACAACAACAACAACAACAACAACAACAACAACAACAAGAAAGACAGCTTTGAGCAGACATCTCCATTTGTTTCTGTTTGGTTCCGCCTGCCAGAAGCACACTGCATCCCCCCGACACGGCCTATGATACCGCTCGGACTCGCAAGCTGGCAGCCCACTCCAAGAGACACACACATAACGTCGTGTTTGCACGTGCTGACACTGATGTCGTCCCGTGTTTATCAAGAAAGGTTTCAATCGAGTACAAAGGCAAGTCCCTAGTACATAACGCGTTGTCACTCTAGTATCGATCCCCAACATACGATATGAATATTTCATCCGATGCAGAAGTCTGAAAAAATTTCATATCGATCGTTTTCTCTATGACAGATCACCCGCACATCATTTCCACCACCACCTCCCAACCCGTTTGCTACTAAAAGCTCCCGGCATGCAATAGGAATTAAACAGATTAGAGAAGTATGTCATCATCATGTACCACGTCGAGCGGCACAGGCGTCCAGGTCCCTCCGCGTAATAACACAAAATATGAGTAAGAATAAAAGGACTCGCAGATACAGGAGAATGTTTCGACCCAAGACTTTATCACTAAACGATTACAAATAAATAAATGAACAACAATAGGTGCTTGTCCAATCCAAGAAAATGAAAACTGATCACTCTTCTCCGCAAATATCTGCCTTTCCTATTCTTTGAATATTTTGTGCAATAAATCCTTGTCCTTGAAAGTCAGAAAAATAGTTGATTGATTGATTGATTGATTGATTTAGGAACCGACATCACAGCATTCAGAACATTCCCATAAGCGCTCCGTCCCCATCCTCAGCAGCCAGCGAAGAGGTGTAGAAAAATAGTTCTTGCATGTTACATAGAACCAATGTTAGCATACGGCTACGAATCCTGGATAATTAGTAAACAAGCGAAAAATTCCACGGAAGTCTTGGTGATGTTTTTTTTTTTCATAGAAAAATGTTGAAAATTAATTGCACAGCCAAAATGAGCAATCTGAATATTTTGATGTAAACTAAATCGCAAAGACAACTTATCACAAATATAAGACAGAAGCAGTCATAATTTTTGACCATATTTTGAGAAGTCAAAAACTGGAACGTGTTGTCACAATCGGAAAGATTTGAGCAATGAGAGACAGAGGAAGACTGTGTGAGAAAATCTTGACGATTTTTGTGTCAAGGCACAGAAGGGAGTCAACACACGAATCGATCCATGCCGTAGGAGATAGCAATTTGTTGTGAAGCATGCTCACCCACACCAGCCGGTAAGTCACTGGTTGATGATGATGGTGATTCTTTGTCAGTTAACCAATTGGCTTCTGTTCCGCTTCGCAAACTCTTTCCGCACTTTCTCCCTGTATTGACCTCCATCTCCAAAACTCTGGATTGTCCAGATTGTCAGACCTACTCCAGATGCTCTCGTCTCATAACGTAGCAAATAAGAGTATTCAATCCAAGGTTTTCCCGCACAAAATTTGAATTTGAAAGGGTTTTGCGTGTGTTTTCTGAGAGCTCCTATGCTCCATTAAAAGTAGAAAGGCAGCAGAAGTATAGTTGCTTCCTGTCGAATATTCCTGCTTTGAATGTCTACAAATAAATTAATGAACAGGTTCAAAGACTGGCAGCAAATGCACCTCTCGATGGTAGATTACCTATGGACAAGGGAGAGGTGGTCAGGCGATCGTGGGACCAGGTGGTGACAGCGGTGGAACAGACTGAGAACCCGTATGTGGAGAGAATGATATGGCGGGGGATCGGCAGGGGCTCTAGGCGAATCTCAAAACAGAGAGGAAGACCATGAGAATTATCAGTCAGATGGCAGGAACGATTAGCAGTATTACTCTTTGCTGGCTGTTGAACGGGGGGTGGGGGGGGGGGGGGGGGGGGGGGTGGGGGGGGGGGTGGGGGGGGGGGGGGTGGGGGGGGGACGGAGCGCGTGTGGGAATGTCCTGTGTGCAGCGATGTGGTTCTTAGCTCAACTCAACTCAACCTGTGAAACCCTAAATAAATATGTCATCATTACTACGGTCGATGATCCTCCGGAACCCAGCGTCTATCTACATGTTAACATTAGTTGCGTGTCCTTTACAAGACGTGGCAGTCAACCCTAGAATTTGTTGGCTGTTTGTGACTTACTTACTTCCGTGGCGAAGAGGTTACGGACGCAGTTCGTAATCCCACATACCACGTTCGAAACACAGTTACGGGAGATTTGGCACCAGACCACCTTGCGTCGGTTTTTTATGAAATGGTATACGTGCGGATCGTTCAAAAAGCAATGGCAAACTACTGAACGTAAGCTTGCCCAGGAATCACGAACAGCCAAAAAAGGTTGGGGCTTGACTGCTACGTCCTGCAAAGGATATGCAACTAACTTAACTAGCTTGTGACTTACGAGGCAACTTTTACGTTCAGTAGTTTGTTATTGCTTTCTGTAAACAATATAAAATAACACAAAGTAATGCATCTTTACAGAACAGAATTACAAAAAATACAGGACGATGCGGCGACGAGCCTTCATCAGCAAACAAATACATACCAAAACACAACATATAATCATGGAGAAAACCCTCCAGTGACCACATTAAGGCATAAGAACGGGATGAGAAGAATGACAAAATGAGAATAATGAAGAGAAAATGAAAATTTGAAGAAAAAAAAACGTTACTCATTTCAGAATCCCAGGCTGTGATACTGTTAATGTTATTGCTTGCTGGACGTTCGACGTTCGAAATCAACGCAAAGCTGTCTGCAACTGATTTCAAACCCTCGATCCAGTCTGTCTTGGAATAGTGAAACTCATCCACTGCTCCCAAACCACAGGGTCGGATTTTCTGTAAGTACCGATCAATAACTGCTAATGTATGTCTATTCAATAGAATGAGATAGTCGGCTTGGGTGTCTTTGTTGTAATTTGTCTTCATATTAGAAAGCCGTTAGGCAAAGTTTAGTCGAGAAGCTGCCTGCGAGATACACGCTGAGCACACGAGGCTACTAAACCAGACAGGACATGATTGTGTAAGTGAAACGCTAGACCTCGAATTCTTTCCCGACGGTTTTAAAATTCCGCTCACCTACCGGTCAACATTGACTTCTCTAACGGCGTGTTCACACTACTTTACTTCGACAAATTGAAAACAGCGATTGGTATGGCTTCTTGGGGTAGTTAGCGGGAGCTTTAGCGTAGTCGATAGAGAAATACGTTGAAAATGTCACGAGCTCGGGTGGACGAGGATTCGACGCCTGGACTCTTCGCTTACTAAATGAGGGAAAGACTGAGAACCATTCCTCCGTGCATTGAAGCCTACAAATGTGAAGGTCCTATCGCGTCACCGTCCCAAGGCAGTGAAGCTGCTTGTTAAAGGCCTCTTAACCCCACCATGTGCCCTTGGGCCCATTGTGGCCCACCAAGGCCTATCTGCCAGTGTTAGTGGTCAGTGATTCGTGTTTGTCGGTTTAGATGACCTCCTCTGCACCCTGGTCAAATCTTGTGCAGATATAGGGTGTATTTTTAATGATTGTGCAATGTTTGAACATATTGCTGGTCCAAGTCTTGTATTCACCCTCTGTAAAGTTCATGCAACATAATAGGTAAATACAAAACTTGGACCGACAATATTTTCAAACACTGCACAGTCATTAAAAATACACAGTACCGCTACAGTTTGATCTGAGAAATATCGGGACATCCCCCACCCCCTTTTTGTTTTGTTTTCCTTTTCTTTTTGTAAGGCGTAGTTAAACAGATAAACCAATAACAAAAACTGTAGTAAGATTGTGAAGTCATGTGAATTCACGTGTTACTAAGCTACTGCACCATACAGTGAGTGGTCTAACCATTTCTCTTTCTTGCTGATGTTCTTTCTAAGAAAAATTGCTTTTACGTTCCCTGAGGCGCAGTGACTTAGAAGGACAGTTTCGGCCTTTACCTCAAGTATCACGCTATGAATTTCTACACAGTAAAGAGCCTTGGAATATTAAACTATCTTCTTGGTCCTTGATATAGGGACGTACATTACACGTACCTCTGAAATCGGAGTGGGTTCGCGTAATGGCGAGGACGCTGTTATTATGGAAAGACAATCCACACACAAAATTCAGTCTGACACAATTAGAAGAAGAGTGTGTGGACTACGCTTGAGTTCAAAGCGCGCGAACGAAAAGGGGAAAAAAGGCTCTTCTGATCCCAGGATAGTACCTTGAAAACTAGCTTTCTCAGATACGGTCTGTAAAATATAAAGAAACGTGTGCTCGTTACGAACATTAAAAATTCATCTGTAGTTGGAAGTCGCATCGAGTAGCCCGAGTAGGCCGTGCCGTGGTTCGGTTTCAACATTAGAGAACTACAAGAATATTGATAGAATGTGTTGTTCTGGTATACATACACACGTTTACATCCTCGCCGGTGCTACGAAGTTGGTGCACTGTGTTGAGAAGCTCCTTATGTGATATAAAGGATTGGACCAGAAGTAGTATATAAATAAACTATCCCGGCACGCATTATACATACAAAGCAGCATTTTCTCTCCTGCCAACAAGAAGCTGTGTTTAATTTATTTTGTGTTTTATTTAGCTTTTTATCTGTTTGTGTTGTCCTCTCCTTGACAAATGTTCTAGAACCGAAACGTCGACCGTGCTTTGTTGTCCTGTAATACTTATTGTTTTATTTAAATACTTCGGTATTATATATTTGTTGATTGTTTATGCTTTTGGACAAGACACACTTGATTTTTTATGTTTTTAGATAAGTCACACTTTGTTTTCACCAGTGTAAAATGGAGTTCTGTGTAAGGTACTGCAAGTAAGGTACATACATTGTGTCTGTATCTAGTATGTCTCTTCTTTTCTCAGGAGCTAAATAAACATAATTGTTTGCAATCCAAACAGGAGAGTATAAAAAATATCACGTCATTTAAAAAAAACAAAAAAAAAATTATTTTTCTAGGCAATTTAAAATTCAATAGTTTGCCATTGCTTTCTGAACAGCCGAGGCTTATCACTCAGTGATTGTTACAATATGTCTAACTTGTCGTGGTGTGGTCTGGACAGAACGGTGATGGGAGGCATGTATTCCGGGGAGTAGAGGCTGGGGTCGACCAACACAATGTTGGACACGTGACATTAAAGATACTTTGAACATGAACGTTTATGGGACAAGGAACTGTTAAGGGACCGAGAACCGTGTCTGCAGGTCATGAACTGGCTTTGTAGTGAGTTTAACAGATTCAGTGCCAAACACATGGGAAGCTGTGGGGGGGGGGGGGGGGGGGGGGGGGGTCACAGTTACGACTTAAAAGTTGTTAATATGATAGCAGAAATGTTGTATTATATGTCAAATTAAAGGGGGTTGCATAGAGAAAACTACTGTGTATATGCCCATGGCAGATATGGGATGTCCCTTAAGACGATTAATCATGCCCATTTCACGTAATCCGTTCATGTAACTATGTGGGACAGAAGGAGTTCAGAAACGTACCTAAATTGTGCAGTAGTGGGCAACGTATGGTGAGATGCTTGACTCATACGTTAAATGTATGCTGATTGAACAAGAAGAAGAAAGAAGAGCTACGTAAGTGATGAAAGAAATGATGGATACACAACAATCAAGATGAGGTAATGGTGAACCACAGTTTTCACCGGCTGCATATTTATAGAATGTGTGCTAGCTTAAATGGCGCCAATCTGTGGGTCACTGAAGGTCGACCGGAGAGATACGCAGAAGGAGCTGTTTCCGCGCCTTCACGGGCATTGAAAGTGTGGTGCTAGCTCCATATATTTATAGACCAATACACTCTGGATGGACTGTGTGGGTAATATTATATGCTGCAAGCCATAGATGACATGTGGGTGCGTGGGAGGAGATATACTGGAAGCAATAGATGACATGTGGGTGCGTGGGTGGAGATATACTGGAAGCAATAGATGACATGTGAGAATGCGTGAATGGAGATATACTGCATGCAAGCAATACATGATGTGTTAGTACCTGAGAGAGAGAGAGAGAGAGAGAGAGAGAGAGAGAGAGAGAGAGAGAGAGAGTGAGTGTGTGTGTGTGTGTGTGTGAGAGAGAGAGAGAATGAGAGAGAGAGAGAGAGAGAGAGAGAGAGAGAGAGAGAGAGAGAGAGAGAGAGAGAGTTCTTAAAGGTACTGGCTATTACTGTCTTAAGAATAATAATTTAAATGCTAACTAGTTCACATAATTTAGACCAGTGTTATACGGTGTTTATTGACTCGTTTTATTCCTTTCCCCCTTTCTTTATCTAGCTCATTGGGTAAAGCCAGGTACATATTTTGCATGTCAGTTCGTCGGAATTATTCCTCTACCTGGTTTTTCCCGCAACAAGAGAAATCTTCAGCTGCTCAACTAATCGACCACCCACGGAACCTGTAATAACTCAAAAAGCAATCTCTTCCATTCAAACAAATCAAACTACCAGATTGTAACAGACATGCACAAACTAATAGATTTCTATAGAAAATAACGGCAGCATTTTTTTTTTTATCTGAACACGCACTTAACTTCTTCTAAGAGTGTTTACTTCTCTACTCGGTTGTTCCACCTTATGGGCGTGACCTCGAGATGAAAGGGGGCGGTCCCTTGGGACACTGACTCACATTGGAATTGAGAGAAGCTCATATCGATCTGAGCCTTTTACCAATTCCTCAACTCTGGCCGCCTGTCAGAGAGACGGGGAAACGCTGTTAGATTGTTTTATCACCATCGATACAGTTCCAGTATCGCCACCACATGTACGGAACACAAAACGGGTTTGTTTTGATCGCCCGTGTTAGTTCCAGGCATTTGTTGGCTCAGTTATTTGTTGTACTTGCCCGTTTCCGATTATAGGCAGGGCAGCGTGGATGTTGCATTTTGAATGAAGGAATCTATATGTTAAGTGTCGGAGAGATACACTTTATGCGGAAGACAGATGTAAACACAGCGTAAACACACCTAGACTATTTTGGAGACATACTATATAGAGATGAACAATCAAACTGTATTTCTTTTGCACAACAAAGAGACGTTTCTAAAGAAATACTGAGAAAAATAGATTCGCGGGTATTGATAGGCTTCTACAGAAGTCACAGGACAGAAGCAGCAATATTAGAACACTATACAATAGAAGTATTGAAAGTGATAGACATACTAGTGCCTAACATCGAACCACACGTGTTCCCTTATCGGGGCCCAGTCGTCATTTGTAGGTGACAGATTCCAATTCTGGCGTTCTATGATTTTAAATCTTGTCTTGTGTTTTGTCTTGTTTATAATTCATTACCGCGCATTCCACGATAACAAATCACTGTCTGTGCATTTGTTTATCGTGCTGTATCGCGGCCTCTGTTTTATTTCAGCTTTCAGAAAATACACATCGAAATGACAAATGCGCGAAAACGGACGTTTGTAATACGTTGGATCTGACTGTCGTGGCTCAATGCTTGATCCAAGGCATACCGGATGTCTGTGTAGTGTACGCCATGGATTCAATCTTCCGGGGCTGGTTTTGCTAGCTGTGATCCGACAATTCGCTTGCGAGTATGTGTATGTGTGTGTGCATGTGTGTATCTGTTGCTGTATATATGCGAGTGTTTCTGTTCCGGTATATATGTGTATGTGTTTCTAAAAGTGTGTGTGTGTGTGTGTGTGTGTGTGTGTGTGTGTGTGCATGTGTGTTTGCATGTGGGTATCTGTTCCTTTATACGTGTGCATATATTTCTGAATAGCTGTGCATATGTTTCTATATGTGTGTGTCAATGTGTCTGTAACTTGCAAAGCAGCCGCGGTAGCACAATGATTAGCATGCTTGCCTGCCGACCTTGTTGTTATGTGTTCAAATCCCCAGTTAGGTGGACTTTAAAAATGTGAATGCGTTCCCCTGTCGACCAAGACTAAATTTGGTATCAGGAAAATAGCCTGGAAATGAAGGCGGCCGGAGTAATGTTGGCCACATCGCCCATCGAGCGCTGATTAGTCTATACATATATGAGACTTGCACCATACACACAATGCGTCCAAATGCGCATAAAATGTTATAGAAATGCCGCCGAAGTTTCTAATATAGAGTGTATTTTTAATGACTGTGAAGTGTTTGAAAATATTGCCGGTCCCAGTTTTGTATTCACCCTCTGTAAAGTCCATGCAACGTAATAAGTACATATAAAACTTATACCGGTAATAATTTCAAACACTACACAGTCATTAAAAGTACACCCTGTACAAGTGGGGTAGCCTGTGTCATATATTGATGCTATGACTGTAAGTAGCTGGAAAAATTAAATTATTTAAAGATTTTTTGAGCATGTTGTGAGGAGAAAAACAAACCTCTGAAGACTTTGTGACAACAGGAAATGTTGGTGGAAAAGCAAGTAAAAGACAAAGATGCCTTGGCGTCATAGATAAGCCAGGACCTGTCAAGGTGTGCTTAATAGTGTATGTATTGTCAGTTACAATACAGAAATAATAGAAAGGATGACCACGAGTTAACGTGAAAAGAGGAATACCTATCAGTGTAATTCTCACGTGGATACGTGGCCAACTAGGAAAGCAGGTTAGAGTTTTCACGTGCGTGGATTAGCAAACTTACCTGAACACAATCCAGACCTCAGATTAAAGGTACCCAGCCTTAGATTTATGACAGGGGAGCGACGTATGGTTGTAGTGAGCAGCGTTTCGACTTGCTATTGCTATCATGTCTTCAGTGATGGAGAGAAAGACGATGACGGAACATGTGTGTCATGTGATGTTTAGTGAGTGTTGGACATTGAGTGACCCCGTTGTGATGTCCAACATTACCCAGAGCTGATCTGCCTCCTGCGATGATATTTTTGGGGAAACATCAAGTTTTGATCCGTTTCCTACGACGACGATAGACCAACTGATCGAGACATGACAGTGAATCTGAACAGAGATCAGAAATGTGTACTGTATATAGTGGTTCTTTGTAGGTAGAACCCAAAGGGCAGACAGGAGCCCCTATAACGAGCTAGTTGAGGCGGTACAGTTGTGCTCCAGGCAGGAGAGCAGTAAGAAACATCTCCTGGTGTGGTGGGCCTCTACTGTGATAAAGAACATATGTCACAGACAGATGCTGCATGGAGTTGTGTTATCATTATCCGCTCTGTTTTGCACATTGTCTGATAAATAGTTTCCATTTCACCTTAAATCCTTAGCCAGAAGTCCATGACACCAAGTAAGAGACGAAGAAGGAGACGTGGCTCCAGGCTTGCTATCACAGCTGGTGTACATCCTTAGCCGTACAATCCAACCAAGCATTCTAGTCAAAATAAAATAAGAAAGCCAAATCAAGCAAGCAAGATTCCAAAATAATATTCCCTTTAAAGATACATTAGTGAATTTAAATAGAAACAGAGATGAACATTATGAGAACGATATTGAGAGAAGCACAAGAGAGATATCGAACTTTGTTTAACAAATTCAGCGCCATTACCTTTTCCGCAAGTATCTTGAAGTGGTTTTCAATCGTTTCGAGTCTAAGCTAAAACAAAAGTGGTGAAAGAAGAAATGACATTAAACACTCTAGACAAACACATAAACGTCCCGCCTCCCTGAAAACAATTCTTCTTATTCCTGTTGGTACACCTTTCCACGTCACCTAGAATACATGTATAGAAAACAGCAGATAAACTGAGCTTGAAGGCGTCAGCACACAGTTTCGGTGATTGAGTATGAACTGGGACTGCTCATAATAAATCACAGCCAGCTGGTCAAGCAGGAGTGCGTACAATATGACAATGAAAGTCACCATGGACTGTACAAAGGAAGCGCCTATTGTATATATGCTACATATACTCGCCTAGGCATCCATCTATGAAAAGCACAGCATGCTCAAGCAGACAGGGAGTACCCCTTGTATAAGGCTTTAGATTTCTTCTTCTTCTTTCGTTCGCTTGAAATATGTCTATATCTGCAATGTCGTCTCTTGCATGAATTGAACTGTTTTTTTCAGTTCACACAGTGGTCCATAGAGTTTATCTTCCACTGTCGTCTCTCTAGGCCAGAAGGTTTGCCTAGATATGTTATATTTTGGGCAGTATTGGAGTATGTGCTCTGCTGTCTGCGACGCCAATCCACATGTGCACATGGCTGTTTCACCAATCTTGAATTTTGTATACATGTGGTTGCGTAATCTATTGTGTCCTGTTCTGAGGCGCAGAATAATGACTTGTTCTGGTCTGTCCATAACGTGGTAGTCATCTTGAGCAGGTTTTGGTGGCTTTCTGACTGATTTGATCATTCTTTTCTTTTGGTGGTATGTAATGGGCACATCAGGCTGTTCTTCTTTGGCTCCTTCCTTAGCCAATTGATCAGCTCTGTCGTTTCCGGGTACTCCACAGTGGGATGGTATCCACTGTATGGTGACTTTATGCTGACTGCTAAGTTCAGAAAGTAGTGTCCTTAGTACTGGCAATTTCCCAGAGAGGAGCGCCTCGAGTACTGATTTTGCATCTGTTAGTAGCACCACAGGTTGTGTACCATTGCTGTTATTTAGTAATTTCTCTGTTGCTATCTTGATTGCCTCAATTTCGGCATCATAGTTATGGCAGTACTTTCCTGTCGGTACTCTGGCTGTGTCCCTAGTATTATTTGGGTATTCTATGTTCACTCCCGCTCCTCCATTTCGAACAGCATTTTGTGCTGACCCATCTGTGTAGACTCGGATCCAGAGATCCTGTGGGTATTCTTCATCAAGGAAGCTGAGAGTGGCTGTTCTGCGCTGCACACTGTTCTGTTCTTCCTTGTCAAATATTCCTCTCACTTTTGTCTGGATTTGTAACGATAGTCTATGCTCATCTTTCCATGGAGTTCGCTCTGGAATAGTTGTTAGGGGGATACCAACTGTGGGCAGATCAGTGGTTTCTCTGCAGAGTCGTTTGGCCTGGTGGATAAAACTACTTCTTTTCAACCGCCCCATAGCTAGGTTTTCAAATCTGTTCTTCATAGGGTGGCCTGGCAAGCTGAGGAACTTTTCTGCTTGTATTAGCGTTTTCGTATCTCTGCGCTCGCTCAGTGCCTGTGTCCTCCCCATCTTCTCCATTTCCACTATAGGGGTTGATCTCATCCCTCCTGTGGTGACTCTAAGTGCTTGATTTTGCACCTTGTCCAGCTCTTGTAGTGTGGTTTTTGATGCTGAACACCACGCAGTTGACCCATATTCCAGGTGTGGTCGTATGCTCTGTTGGTAAACTTTGCTAAGTATTTTCGTACTGGCTCCCCATGTGGTTCCACTTAGCTTTCTCAGGATGGCTATTTTCCTTCTGGCTTTTGCTACTGCTTTGTTGATGTGCTTTCTCCATGTCAGCTTGCCATCAAATGTTACTCCAAGGTATGTTGGTTCTTTATCTTCTCTTAGGGGTGTTCCATTTATCTGGACGATCCCTGCCTTTTGTTTTGGAGAGAGGGTAAATAGGGTGGTGCTGCACTTGTCAGTGTTTATGTTGACACACCATCTATTTGCCCATGCAGCAAATGTATCTACAGCTCTTTGTAGTAATCTGGTGGCCACTGATGCATATTCATTTGTGCTCCATAGAACCAGGTCATCGGCGTACATTGCTGCTTTAATTCCATGCGGTAGGTGAGCAACAAGATCATTGATGAAGATTAGAAAAAGTGTGGGGGACAAGACTCCGCCCTGGGGGACACCGTGACGCAGTAGTACTTTCTTGCTCTTGAGTCCGTCTATCTGTACTCGGGCTCTTCTGTTGTGCAAATATGCTTTCACCCATTTGTACATTCTTCCATTGACTTTGCAGTTTCTCAGTTTCTTCATCAGACCTTCTTTCCAGACTTTGTCAAAGGCTTTCTTCAGATCTATCCATGCCGCAAGCACCAGCTTCTTCTCTTGGAATGCATCCTCAATTTCTTGAGAGAGGTAGGTTGTCTGATCTTCCGTAGAGTAGCACTGCCTAAAGCCAGCCTGCTGTGGCACAAGGATGTTTTTACTTTCAATGTACCACTGCAGTCTGTGATTGATGATGCGCTCCAGTGTTTTGCAGAGACAGCTGGTGAGGCTAATTGGTCTGTAGCTAGAGGCAATGGAACCATCTTTCCCTGATTTTAGGAGGGGTATCATGATTGCTTCTCTCCAGGCTTGTGGAACACTGCCTAAGGTCCAGCTGTTATTGAAGATCTGCAACAGCTTTGTTTTGGCCTCTGTTCCTAGGTTCCTGATCATTTCATTGGAGATACCATCAGCTCCTGGTGACTTTCTCGTGGCGAAGTGGTCAAGCCGTTTAACTCGGGCTTCGAAGGTTGTGGGTTCGATTCCGGTCCGCATCCTTCGGTTCACGAATTAAATTTTTCGGAGACTCCTGTGGGTCGTCGCTATAGCTACGGAGTTCGTGCTTTGTGCGACACTTTCCGCGCTGCGGAAAGAGACCGAGCCATATGGGATAAAACCCGGTGTAATGAAGTCAACCCTGTCGACTTTTAAGCGACTTTAAGCGACTTTCTCATTTTCAGTTTGATATGGCTAGCTCCAGTTCGCTGATTGTGATGGGTGCCTCCAGAACCTCATGTACTATTTCCTTCTGTCCTGTATGTTGTCGTTTCTCTCGAATCTCTTGTTGTTTCTCTGGACTAATTTTGATATTGCTATCTTGTGCGAACGAGTCCGCAAAATGGTCAGCTGCTTGCTACTTAAGATTTTTCCATCTTTATGTAGCGCAATTTTTGAGTTTCTCCCTGTGCCCTCGTCATTAAGCTGTTTTATTAGCTTCCATAATTTCCTTGTGTCTCTTTCAAAGTTCAGAGACTCCGTTTTCTCCTGCCAGCTTTTCCGTCTAGCCTGCAGCTTGGCCTTTTGAAATTTGGCTTTTGCATGCTGGAATTTATTGTGGTGCTCTTGGCTGGGTGTGGCCTCTGCTTGCTTTCTACACACTTCAACATCATTATGCAACTGTTCCAGTTCACTACTCCAGTAGGGTTTATATTGTTTACGGGCTCCTCTTGGTACTGTTTTTCGCGCTGCCTGTAGTATGCATTTCCCAAACTCTTCAACTACTTTATTTATGTCTTTCTCAGTGTTCAGGTTTCTAACCAATATGCTGGTGCGATGCTTGTACATTGCCCAGTCTGCTTTCTTGTAGTTCCACCTCGAGAGGGTGCTGCTTTCACTTACAAGCTCATTTTCTACGGTTAGAAAGACTGGCCGATGGTCACTGCCACCAAGTTGTTTCCCAACAATTCGTGTAATGTTCCACTCCAGGTTTGGTGAATGAAAAGCCAGGTCAGGTGTAGTTGTAGAGTGCCATGATCTCGAGTAGAAAGTATGTGGGTCGGACGGCTTGTTAATCAACATGAATCTATTCTCATCCTGCCAGTCTTCCAGTCTCTCTCCTCTCTGGTCCATGTGATCATAGCCCCAGCTCTGCGAGTGGCTGTTGAAATCGCCACACACAATCATTTTTTCTTTTAGTGGTAGTGTGTCCAGTGCCTGTGGGCGGTCACTTGGACAGTAGTAATTGATCAGATGTAGATCTGTATTACCTGTCTTAAGTTTAAGTGTCTGATACTCAGCCCCTTCCATGTAGATTTTGATTTGGGAAGCCATGATGTTATTTCTTACAAGGGTCAGTATACCACCTTTTCGCCTGTCCTTTCGATCAGATCGGTAACACTGGTAGCCTCTGATTTTGAAGGCTATATTTTCATTGAGGTGAGTTTCTTGCAAGCAACATATGCTTACTTTTTCTTGGTCCAAGATTTTTTCAAATTCTATTTTGTTGTTGCTGACTCCCTCCGCATTCCAGTGCATTATTTTAAGTCTTCGTTTGGTAAGGCCAGTCATCCTATTCTCATGTCCCCTGGCTCCACAGGACATCTGAGAAGGACCTCCAGTAGTTGGGGTTGGACCCTTTCGAGACATAGGGCCCGGCACTGCACCTGCCTGGGGGTCCAAAGCAGGGCGAGCACCATAACGATTAGCAGTAGTCGACATATTCCATTTTGCGTGATTGCGTGGCATCCTGATTTCTGTGGTGCGCCTCTTGGCTGGTTGCCTCCGACTTCAGCACCTTTCTTTGCTAGAGCAGACTGTGGTCTCACTCGAGTGTAGATGTGTACACGCGCACACACCTGTCTGCGCATGCATGTACGTGCATACACATCTAGAGCATACTGGTTATTTTCCGGCGCCAGAGATTCGCCGTCGCCCCTTCTCCTGTTAGTTTAAACAGGTCCGCCGCGTGAAGGCCAGGAGTTGGACTTTTGCTGCATAGGTTATGTATTCACGAGCCATTGAGGTATTTAAGCAATGTTGGGCGTTCACCCCAACACCGCGCCTCGGCTACATACAGCAACATTTGGAACCCAGGCTTTAGATAATACCAAATGTCATAGGTTGAAGAGAATCAGGTCTTGGGTGGCACACTCTGAAGACACAGTCAACCAAGTTTGTGGTATTTGTAGAATAAGTCGTGGGGAATAATGAGTCATTTTGCTGCATAACAAAGCAGTGCACAGACCTACAGTTACATGAGATGGAGCGTGCCGAGAAATGGCAGCGAGTGGTACAGATGTGTCAGTGCAACATCTGATAAAGGAAAACTCTCACCAGGAGATGTGACAACCTACACTAATGGGCCTGTAAGTAAAGGGCCCTTTGACACGCCTATGGCGCATTGGGCATATGGTGCTAGACCCATATTTGTATAGACCAAACGGCACTCGGTGTTTGAATGGTGGGATTTTACCCAGTCGCTTTTATTTTCCTAGACATTTTAGGGTACCTATTTTTAGGAGCTCATGTCAATTTAAAAAAAAAAAATCGAAACCTCTCTGATGTGTTCGAAACCAAGATGACATGTACGGCAAGCGAACGCCTAGTCGCTACACTACCGCGGCTCCACGCGAGTCCCTGGTGGTTGGTAAAATGAGCTTGTGGGATTTCATTGCAAACACAAATGGACACTTTAAAAGAGGAGAGCATGCCGTGTGCTACAACGTTTAGCATGAGAATCGAAGTTGAGGTTATGACGGCAACTGTCCTATGGTTGAAGGGAAGCACAGCCAAATATGCTGCGTTTATGACGGACTTACAGAGTATTCTTCGGAAAATGGAAGCTAGCATGGTCTGAGTGGAGTGGCTCGTACTGGCCGACAAGATGCAGGCTGGGAGCATTTAATGAATTGTTTCCCCAGGGCATGAAGATGTGCAGGCAGTAAACAGGCAGAAGGATTGGGCGCTGTTGCTTCCTCTCTGGACGCGGATATACTCAGATGTTCACTTCGGTGGAGTTGTTAATATATATCATCTTTCTGGTGGCTTGGAACCCCTGGTTCCCACGTGGTTATGTCACTACTTCTTATGAGCAGCAGGGTCTCATCATATGCTACGTCTGTATCAAGCTGAGGTAATCTGTTTTGGTAGTTTGTCATCCTTTTCATTATCACCTCGGCATATGTGGCACGGTGTTGATACTGATCGTTTCAGTAGCAGACTAATTATAAACACTTCGGAATTCAACCACTCATATATCTATTCTTGCTGGAACAAGAACTCAAGTATCCTTAAATAGGTTGTTTCGCCATGACAGAGAGTTGAACTACGAGCCAGCGGCAACGTCCAGCTTTCACACATTGAAAAATAAAACCGTCGTTGCCAGGCCTGATATTTTTTAGTGTATTTTTTAAATTGAAGGCGTTATTTTTTTTCAGTCAGCTAATTTAGAAACCAAGAACCTGCCTTATTTGTCTCTTCTTCTTTTCCCCCTCAATTTATCCATTAAAAAAAAACAAAAACATGAGTCGATTGCCATTCCCGTCTTTAAGATTTCGTGTGGTCACAGCCATATGCACGCAAGGGAGTTAATGTCTGAAAGGATTTATGACATTTTCGAGATGTCGAAGAGGAAATAGGAACATTTGTGAATTCTGTGAATCTCGTTACTTCTCTCAAAAGTTATAACAAATAATAAAAGCATAATGATTACAGCAACCGACCTGAAACTTGGATATTTGATAAATCAGCTGAAAGCATGTATGCGCCTGTGAATATGCGTATTTCAGAAGAGCACTAAAATTCACTGAAAGAAACAGATCTGTCTAGCAAGAACTCAGTATTGGAGACGATTGATTATTAAGACAAAGAAAAGTGAGAAAAATGTAATAATTTGGATATGCAAAAAGACACGAATGTCTGGAAAAGATCATTACGGAAGTAGGTGTACCGGGAAAGCGAGAAAAAGGAACATAGATTAAGGATGTGATGGCGGCAATAGATTCAGGACTTCTGGCTTATGAAAGTGGGAATTCCAAGAGAATTGAAAGAGGAAAAAGTTCTGCATAGGACAAACTGTTGGAGGAAAGACAAATACTTCTTGAAGCAGGAATCCGTTGCGGGTATGTGAAGTGCTAGGACCATCACATGTTGTAGGCCTGAGGGCATGGTGGAATAGGCAGCCTGTCTTTCTCTCTCTCCCCCCCCCCCTCCCCCCCGCAGCGAACGTCGAGACTTGGTATCGAACCCTGAACCGACGGAGCTCATGCTATTGTCAACGCAAAGTCCAAGAATGTCCTAACACTTGACATACCCTCTGAGTGATGAGCCACATTAATGTTGATTCATCCAAACACAGCAGACAAACATTTTCTGTCGATGACAATAACAAATTGTTCATAACTACGTTTCATGCCGGTCTCCCTGGCGTAGAGGTTAACGACTTTCTCTGTAATCCCGCATATCCACGTAGGGGAACACAGGTGCACGAGATTCGGTAGCGGATCGTGTCGCGTTGGTTACTTACGTGGTTATGTGAGCCGGTCGCGCAGAAAGTAATGGCAAACTACTGAGCGTAATATTGTCAAGACATCAACAACAGCGGTAAAATGCTGGTGTTGATAGCGATGTCCTGTAAGTAGGATATGCGGAACCCCTCTCCCCCCCCCCCCCCGATATGTCTCCACCTTGTCGCGGTGGAAGGGGGTGGGGCGGGGGGGGGCCTTGCGTGTCCCAGTAACCCCAAGAGCATTGTCGACGGAAACAAAACTACATGTCGAACAAGCCTTGGGATAGGGACCAGACTAAGCGAGACACAATCTGCTGCTCTGCGGGTAAGACTGAGGATAGCAGTCAAAGTCTAAATCAGGCGCACGATGCCGCTATTTCGAGGTCCAGACACATACTCTAAGGCTCCCATTCGAGGGATATGGCTGCACGCCTCTAAGCCATAAACCCTCGGATGTGAGAGCCAGGCCGATACCCACCTACCAAAAATGGAGGTGAGAAGCTGAGTACGCTACATGCTCAGATCAGATACTTGTCCGAAGGCTCTTATCTGGGGAATATGTGGGATCCACAAATGAGAGGGCCTGGCCGTTTCTCGCTCACTGGTGCACGGAGGTAAGGTGTTGAGCCGGTAGCACATGTAGCCTACCTCGTGAGCGCGAACAAAAGGTAGAAAATGTCGCACGAAATGATTACGAAAAATATCTATATCTGTATTCACAGAGAGTGTAGTCAAAGGTGGAAAAACGTCTCAAAAACAAGAAGTGGAATGCATGGCTAGCGAACTCATTGTGTGGTCCGAAGTCCGAAGCGAAAGCTTACCTAGTGGATGTCGCCCGCAGACTGACCTTTCCTGGTGTGTGCTGAGCGTCCAGTGGCAAGCGAAATGCCCAATACATGGAAGTGAGGAATTAAAGCAGCCATGAGCAGGACGTGGCAACTCCTCGGGTGAGCCCAGTCTCAGAGCAATATGTGCCGGCTCTGCAATTATGGAAGCCTCCTTGGATAGCGGGGGAATTCTCATGGTCTGCTCTTGCCTTCCCTTGAGGGTTGACCGTGATGTCGTTGACCGTTCTACCATGACCAGCTGAGATGTGGGCGACATCACAGCAAAAAGTCTAACGTCTCTCGAAACCTCCGGAAGGCAAACCCGTAAAAATGCCCGCTAAAGTCGGATGTGCAAACAAATCAGGCACAACGCATGAAACGTCCGAGTGAAATGTCTTTCGTGCTAGGAAAAGCTCTGACTAACTAGTTTTCCGAATAGCTCGTGTCCGGAACAGCTCTGACTAGTTAAGTTTCTGAATGTCCGTCGTGCCCGGAACTATAGAGTCGTGCTCTGACTATACTGTCCCCGGGCACAGCGACAAGCACATGTCCGAATCGAAAACACGCTGAGTGGACATCGTCTGCATACCGGTATGGTTTGTGCGGGAGTGGCCTGGGGGGAACGAAATGCCCAATATATTGAAGTGAGGAATTAAAGCAGCCATGAGCAGGACGTGACGATTCCCTCGGTGAGCCCAGCACCAGGGCGCTATGTGTCGGCTCTGCAACTATGGATGCCACCCTGGATTGCGGAAAATGCCATGGACTGTCCCTGCCTTCCATTGAGGGATGACCGTGGAGTCTTCGACTGTTCCAACTTGACAAGCTGGGATACAGACAGTACCAAAAAAGTGAGAGTCTCCCAGGAATGCTAACCTGGTCAAAAATGCACGCAGAAGTCGGATGAGTTGGCCCGAGGGTTTCGACCCAAGGGTGCGTAACAACTCTCCGCAATCACATCTGAAAAAAAAAAACACTCCGGATGAACGCAAAGAAGAAGAAGAAGGATATGCGGGGGAAAAAACGTTTCATATAAAGGGTTGGGACGCAGAGGTGATTCCAAGGCACCAGGGCTGGGTTCTATACTGGCCAAGACCTATTGACGCGTCCTCGCCGAGCGTCCTGGGCAACAGGTCCCTAGGGGTCCTGGCTAAAGTCAGTAGGATCGTTGATTTCTCCGAAGTCGGAGAGTGTCTGCCTGCACGGCGAGGAACCACCAGTCTGCACACCAATAAGCCAGACATGAGACTTCGGATACTCACGCAAACCTCAGGTCCTCTATGACATCACACTGATGTTGGACAACAGGATGTCTTCATCCGGCATACCGGACTTCACGCTGGAGTTCACAGCCAGAGAACACAAGCAAGCAAGCAAACAAGCATATAAAGGGTTGAATCGATGACTTCCAGCCTTGCTTGGAGCAGACTATTGTGTTTGAAACGATGATCGTTGGAGTAAACTGAAACATGATTTATTAAATTAATAAAGAACAGCACAGGAAAACATCAAGGCAGTTAAAACAGATAGTTCTAAACAGACACAATAAGGATAAAGTTCAGGCACAGAGCCTCATGTAGCTATCTTCACAGACCCAGCTTCATACACTGTCCGATCTGTCCACATACAGCTCACCGCGTGTGCAAGAATCTCCTTCCTTCCAGGTAATTGGTTGTACGTACAACAGGCTTCCGTAGAACCAAAGCCACTGGTATTTGAGGACTTCTACTCATAGTCAATTAAGTTCATTTGGCACAAGGTTTTCACTGATTGGGAAATGAATTATGGGTTCCAATAAACTCGAGATTGGTTGGCAGGGGCCTTTCCCGGTGGAAAGGGTTGTGTCCCGCACCAATTATGCCATCCGGATCAGGGGGGAAATCCAAAATCTTCCACATTAACCTCCTCAAAAAGTATTAAGAACGATCTGATGGTACTTCTCTCCCACTCATGACTATGGCGGTCGCGATGGAAACTGAATCGGGCGAAGACGCGGATAGGGGGTATCCTTTACACCCTGGAGAAACCTATAGGGATGTACATATAAATCCTGATCTGTCGGCTGAAGAAACAGATCTGGTCATCCGTTTGTTGGAGTCCCATCAGCAGATCCTTACCGATCGGCCAGGGCGGACAGGGTTGGTCGAGTTTGATATGACTCTGACTACCCAAGACCCCGTTCGCCAAAAAATATATCCAGTGCCCTTTTCGAAAGAGAAGGCCCTGGAAGCCGAAATCCAGAAGCTTCTGGACGATGACATCATCACTTCCTTCGACTTCTCCTTATAATGCTGGGGTTGTCTTGTTGAGGAAGCCCAGTGGGGAGCACCGCCTATGTATTGATTACAGGCATTTACACAGTTGTACGACATTCCAAGTTGAACCGTTACCGAACACAAATCAACTGTTTGCCAGACTAAATAAGGCAAAGTACTTTTCGAAAATTGATCTAAGCCGGGGATATTATCAGATCCCTGTGAAGCCCGAGGTTCGGCCCTTGCTTGCCTTCAGTACTCCGAGCGGGCATTACGAATTCAAGGTGATGCCATTTGGGCTGAGCAATGCGCCCAGTGTGTCCACTCGCATGATGAGAATGTTATTAGAGCCTTTAAAGGATCCCTCTGTGGTCTCGTTTATGGATGATATTCTCATCGCGTCTGACAATCTGAGGGATCACCTGAAGTCCTTGGGACAGATTTTCACAAGGTTAAAAGAGGAAGGGTTAACCGCCCGTCCAGCCAAATGCATGATTGGTTATCAATCCTTGGAATTTCTGGGACATACTATTACCCCAGTGGGACTGGTACCGGAAGAAAAGAATATTGAGAAGGTCAGACTCGCACCCCGTCCTAAATCCAAAAAGGATGTTAGGTCTTTCTTATCTCTGTGTGGGTTTAACCAGAAATTTATTCCGAAGTTCAATTAAATTGGGGCGCCGTTAACCGAAACCCTGAAGAAAGGATCGCCAGATCCTATAGTCTGGACCCCGAGCTGTGAAGAGGCTTATGGGAAGCTGAAACAGGCGTTGGTGGATAGGCCAGTCCTGCAACTCCCAAATTTGGAGAAAACGTTTGTCCTAAGAACCGACGCGAGTAACATAGGGATTGGGGCGACTCTGTTGCAGGAAGGGCGAGATAATCCTTTGGTGCTGTGTCCGGTGGCGTATGCCAGTAGGAAAACTGTTACCGCGGAACGGAATTACTCCACCGTCTAACGGGAATGTCTTGCTCTAGTGTGGGCGGTACAGAAATTTCAACCTTATCTGTATGGAGTACCGTTCAAAGTGCAGTCCGACCATCAACCTCTGACGTTTTTGGCAACTTCTAAGAAACTGAACGCGAGGTTAATGAGATGATCATTCCTCCTACAACCGTATCAGTTCACGGTCGAATACATCCCCGGAAGGGAGAATATGGGAGCGGATTTTCTATCACGGCATCCTATGGTTGAATGTGAGGGTGGGGTCATTCGAACAGAACCACTGGCAGTAGAAAGTTCGTAGGGTTAGACTTTCTTAAGAGGGGGCCTATGTGGCGAAACACCAGTGGCCCATGTCCTCATGCCTTCTTTGATTTTGGGAAAACAGGGGGAAATGGCTTTCGGGAACTCTCAGTTCTCTTGTCCGATCAATTCCCCTGAAGGATAGTTCTCTGGGTTACCTCTACAACCCGATCTTCTTAATAGAATGATTGGAAGTCTGGCGTGCCTTGGAGAAAACCCGATGGCGCGCCTTGCACTAAATATGTACTAGTGTAATTTCTTGGGCCATGAATGTTCATTGAAAACCTTATCGGTTGTTGTCGGCACAATGTATTGAAGTTTTAAAGAATTTTACAAGTCAAGTGCCGTCTCCTACTGGAGGAATGAAAAGGGTCTTCTTCTGTTGGACGTGACTAAATCGGACAGTATCAACAGGGCTTCTATGCTAAAGCTATATACGTCTGATGAAGCCAGGTCAAGGTATTGGCCATACCACACATGGTGTGACTAACTCTGAGAGAGAGGCAAGGTTGGTCTTGGGCAAATGACAATTTGCGGTAATGGCGCATCTCAAGTCCTTTCAGCGACATAGGCTCGAGAGCAGTTAATTTCTTAGCTGGGCCTACGCATGATTATCCTGCATACCCATTTTGTACAGGACAGTGAAAGGCACCTATCCATTATACCTCCATGAACAATTCCCATTATTGGACAGTGTATGAAGCTGGGTCTGTGAAGATAGCTACCTGAGGCTCTGTGCCTGAACTTTATCCTTATTGTGTCTGTTTAATTGATAGAGTAAGGTAAGGGTTTGACCAGGTTATTAACTGAGGCCCTATTGGTCCTCAGGATTGTGTGATACATGAGTCAGCCCAGTCGCTCACTATTGTTTCAGGGTCCTCTTCTGTTGGACGTGACTAAATCGGACAGTATCAACAGGGCTTCTATGCTAAAGCTATATACGTCTGATGAAGCCAGGTCAAGGTATTGGCCATACCACACATGGTGTGACTAACTCTGAGAGAGAGAGTTCGCACAAGATAACAATATTGAAATTAGTCCAGAGAAACAACAGGAGATTCGAGAGAAATGGCAAAATACAGGACAGAAGGAAATTGTACATGAGGTTATGGAGACACCTATCACATTCAGTGAACTGGAGCTAGCCATATCAAAACTGAAAATGAGAAAATCGCCAGGAACTGATGGTATATCCAATGAAATGATCAGGAACCTAGGAACAGAGGCCAAAGCAAAGTTGCTACAGATCTGTAATAATACATGGACCTTAGGCAGTGTTCCACAAGTCTAGAGAGAAGCAATCATGATACCCCTCCTAAAATCTGGGAAAGACAGTTCCATTGCCTCCAGCTACAGACCCATTAGCCTCACCAGTTGTCTCTGCAAAACAATGGAACGCGTCATCAATCACAGACTACAGTGGTACATTGAAAGTGAAAACATCCTTGTGCCACAACAGGCTGCCTTTAGGCAGTGCTACTCTACGGAAGATCAGACAACCTACCTCTCTCAAGAAGTTGAGGATGCATTCCAAGAGAAGAAGCTGGTACTTGCGGCTTGGATAGATCTTTGACAAAGTCCGGAAAGAGGGTCTGATGAAGAAACTGAGAAACTGTAAAGTCAATGGAAGAATGTACAAATGGGTAAAAGCATACTTGCACAACAGAAGAGCCCGAGTACAGATAGACGGTCTCAAGAGCAAGAAAGTACTATTGCGTCACGGTGTTCCCCAGGGCGGAGTCTTGTCCCCAACACTTTTTCTAATCTTCATCAATGATCTTGTTGCTAATCTACCCGATGGAATTAAAGCGGCAATGTACGCTGATGACCTGGTTTTGTGGAGCGCAAATGAACATGCATCAGTGGCCACCATATTGCTACAGAGAGCTGTAGATACATTTGTTGCATGGGCGGATAGATGGTGTATCAGCATAAACACTGACAAGTGCAGCACCACTCTATTTACCCTTTCTCCGAAACAAAAGGCAGGGAGCATTCAGATAAATGGAACACCCCTAAGAGAAGATAAGGAACCAACATACCTTGGTGTAACATACGACGACAGGCTGACATGGAGAAAACACATCAAAAAAGCAGTAGCAAAAGCCAGAAGGAAAATTGCCATCCTGAGAAAGCTAACTGGAACCACGTGGGGAGCCAGTGGGAAAATACTTAGCAAAGTTTATCAACGAAGCATACGACCACACCTGGAATACAGGTCAACTGCGTGGTGTACAGCATCAAAAACTACATTGCAGGAGCTGGACAAGGTGCAAAATCAAGCTCTTAGAGTCATCACAGGAGGGATGAGATCAACCCCTATAGTAGCAATGGAGAAAATGGGGAGGACACAAGCTTTAAGAGAACGCAGAGATACAAAAACACTAATACAAGCAGAAAAGTTTCTCAGCTTGCCAGGCCACCCTATGAAGAACCGATTTGAAAACTTAGCTATGGGGCGGTTGAAAAGAAGTAGTTTCATCCACCAGGCCAAAGAACTCTGCAGAGAAACCATCGATCTTCCCACAGTTGGTATCCCCCTGACAACTATTCCAGAGCGAACCCCGTGGAAAGATGAACATAGAATATCGCTACAAATCCAGTCAAAAGTGAGAGGAATATTGGACAAGGAAGAACAGAACAGTGTACAGCCACTCTCAGCTTCCTTGATGATGAATACCCACAGGACCTCTGGATCCGAGTCTACACAGATGGGTCAGCACAAAATGCTGTTCGAAATGGAGGAGCGGGAGTGTACATAGAATACCCAAATAATACTAGAGACACGGCCAGAATTCCAACAGGAAAGTACTGCCATAACTATGATGCTGAAATTGAGGCAATCAAGATAGCCACAGAGAAATTACAAAATACCAGCCATGGTACACAACCTGCAGTGATATTGACAGATGCAAAATCCGTAATAGAGGCGCTCCTGTCTGGGAAATTGCCAGTTCTGAGGACACTACTTTCTGAACTTAGCAGTCAGCGTAAGATCACCATACAGTGGATACCATCCCACTGTGGAGTCCCCGGAAACGACAGAGCTGATCGATTGGCTAAGGAAGGAGCAAAAGAAGAACAACCTGATGTACCTATTACATACCACCAAAAGAAAAGAATGATCAAATCAATCAGAAAGCCACCAAACCTTACTCAAGACGACTACCACGTTATGGACAGACCAGAACAGGTCATTCTTCTGCGCCTCAGAACAGGACAATAGATTACGCAACCACTTGTATACAAAATTCAAGATTGGTGACTCAGCCATGTGCACATGTGGTTTGGCGTCGCAGACAGCAGAGCACATACTCCAGGATTGCCCAAACTACAACATATCCAGGCGAACCTTCTGGCCTAGAGAGACAACAGTGGAAGATAAACTCTATGGACCGTTGAATGAACTAAAAAAGACTGTTAGATTCATACAAGAGACAACATTGCAGTTATAAACATAGTTCAGGCGAACGAAAGAAGAAGAAGAAGAAAAAGTAGCGCACCAACCTGTGGGGAAATCCACAAAATACCCAGAGAATTTCAAGCAAATGCAAGTACTATTTTCTAGACGTGGAGGTAACTCTATAACACTTCAAAGAAGATGCGATTTTGGCATGAGCAGGTGGTCATTCTGGATCCATGGGAAGTTAAAAAGACAGAAAAATACTAACTGAATGATCGAATTCAATGGCTGTCTTCACTGGACTTGAAATTATTCTAAGTGCTCTGCTCTTATCCAGTTTAACGTTTCCTCTGGGAACTTATCTCGTCTGCCAACCTCGTAGCTCATGTTTATGTGTATTCTATTGTGAGCAGAGGTTGTTATAATTTTCAATTCAGCCTTAGTTAGTTAGTTAGTTAGTTAGTCGATAGATCATCTTCATTGCACATCGAACCATTCAGTCCATAAGTGCTCGGATCCCCTCATCAGCAAATCCCGCAGAGGGTATTGGCTCACGACACCAGTTCTGTGTTGGTTTATTACTCTTCTTTGGCTTCATGCGTAGTGTTTTCGTTTTGCAACACTTCCTTTAACTTGCTGTTCTGGCAGCCTGACCACGGTTATAGATTCACAGTAATCTCTTGTTTCTCGTAAACGACTTACTTCTCGTAGAGCATTCAGAATGTCAGCCTGGTCCATGGCTCGTCCGCCTTCCATAGTAGCCCTACCTGCAAGTCTGTCAGCCTGCTCATTTCCTTGTACACCCGCATGCCCTGACACGAAGATGAAACTAATCTTTGCCAGCCGAGACCACTCCAGAGACAGCAACCACTCTCTTAGGCCCCACCCCATCTCTATCTTCCTGAGCATACTCATTGAGTCACAAAGGACACATGCCTGACTGAATGTCTGTGTCTCGAGCCATGTTACTGCTTTACTTACTGCTATGACTTCCATAGTCAGGCTACTTGTGGTCAAAGCAAAAGCGCCAGACTCTTCCTTCACAATTTTCCCTCCGGTCTGAGCCGTAAAGGCCCATGAACTTCTCACTCCTCGAACGACCGACCCATCCATGTAAATGGCAACATCATCCTCCAAGGAATTTTCGAAGATCAGAACCTGTACTTCGCCTCCACAGCAGCTGGATTTTTTTTGGTTGGTCTGCATTTCCTGTCTAGTTGGATGCACACTGAAAAGAATTTACAGAACTCTGTTGGCATTTGTACCCACTCCTTGCCAAGTTCTAAGTCCTCAAGTGAACACATCTGCTGAAGAATGTCTTCGGCTTGACCCATCCACGACTTTCCTCTTTTTAACCTGCTGCCCTTTACCTTCTTAATCTCGCTATGCAGTGGCTGTTGTGTGTTTGCGTTGACTCTGAGATAGGTACGTCCGTGGCAAAATTGTACTCTGTCCCTCATGGTTGGAAAATCAAGAAGGTAGCGCATCGCCCTGCATGCTGTATCTCTTGTACATCCAAAACATAATACACATAGCTTCGTTCTGTATCCTTTTCATCCTTTCTTTTTTGCTTATGGCTGATAGTCAGGATAGCCATCGCATACTCCAAAACAGACAGGACCAGACCCTCGTAAAGAATACATAGATGGCGCTGCTCACAGTTTGCCGTCGCCATCATCCACATCGCAGCCAAACCCGGCTTGGCCTTTGTTGTCATCTGTTCTACTTGCTCAGTATAAGTACTGGTATTCAAATCGTATTCCCAGGTAATTCATTGCCTGCGTTCTTCCCACAGTCTCTGAACCCAGATTTACAGTTGTCGTTGGGATGTTGACAATAAAGTTGTTCAAAGAGAACAATGTCACTGTTGCCTATGTTGGGTTGACCATTGCCCCAGCTTCAACACATCAAGTACTTATGCGATTGAGTTCGGTTTGTAGTTCCACAGCAACCTGATCTCTATCCCTACCCTGACGATACACTAAAATTTCGTCTGCATACGACAGTGTGTCCCCCCCCCCCCCCCCAGGTCCTATGATTTGCTCGCTGGTCATTCAACCTTATTTGGCCTTAACTGATTCAGTGCCGAACAAAACGTAGGTTTGGACCGAACATGGTACGCAATCGAATGAACAAGTATTATAATGTAAATTTCCAGTCACTGAACATTGAAATTACGGAAGATACCACGAAACAAAACAAATAGCACGATGATCCTAGAATGACGATATATCATTCCTCCGTCAAAATGGGAGGTCATATTTGGTGATCTATTAATCTTTGGCACTGAATCAGTTACGAGAATAGGCCACATTCCATGTGAATTCAGTGACAGAAAACTAAAATTAGCACATTGGGAGAGCTATCTGTAAAGAGAGTTTAATGGCTAGAAGAGATGAATCTCCAGAACGGGTGAAAGCACAAGTATCAAAAAGTACCATGTGGCGCTGGGGTGTTCAGCCAGCTCTCAACACGTGCTACCTTGCGTAATTGGCCAGTTTGAAACAGGCGGCCATACCGACTTCACACATTGGAGCCGAGACGTGTATTGTCCCGTGTCATGCAAGAGCCCGGCTCTCTGAACAGAATTGTTCAGATTTAAATTGTGGGCATTCGCAAGCCACATTTCTATTCAATCGGCCCCGATTCTTGTTCATATTTCCAAACATCTCGCGCGCGTCCACGTGTAATGCACGTGCAGGCACGTCGCGGAGCATGATGGATATCTTGCTTCCGTGTAATGAAGTATTATCGTGAAAATGATCTCAAAGAACTAAAGCAATTTCAAGGATGTGTAAATTGCTAACAAGATTAGCACGCTTTTTTAAACCCTACGGTTTGAATCGTAGATGGGGGGAAAAATGCATTGATTAGTTGGAATAATGCCAGAAAAAATATCCCTTTCTGTTGTTCATGTGTTGTGACGACTTGCGTTGGCTTGAATACTACTTACAACCTCTGAAGTCGGAGTGAATTCGCCTGATGGCGAGGGATACTGGTAAAAGGGATAGCTAATCCACAAGCAAATATAAGTTCAATGCACTACAAAAAAGTAGTAGCATGTATATTGATTACGGTTGAGTTCAAAGCAAAAAAACAAAGTTAGTTGCATATCCTTTACAGGACGTTGCAGTCAATTGCAGCATATTATTTTTGCTGTTTGTAATTCCCGGAGAAGTTTACTTTCAGTAGTTTGCCATTGCCTTCTGAACGACCCGCACTCATATCATTGCAAGTAAAATCAAGGCAAAGCGGCCTGCTGCCAAATCGTCTGCAGCTGTGTTCCGAACCGGGTAAACAGGATTATGAATTGCGTCCGTAACGCCTTCGCCTCACAACCGGCTTGTTCAAAGCAAGCGGGGGAAAAAAACCTGCTTACAGTCTGCTAAACAGTAGGCAATTATCATATGCCATATCGGTACACGTGGATGGCCATGGCAAGCCTTCACATGATCACCAGAGTATTGGATCAGGCCTGCGTTCTCGCTCCCATTATCCCATATCACAAGCCACCCAAGCCGTGATAGCCTTGTTTTCGCCTTGTTTTTTTTTCCCCCTTCAAGTTTGCCAATTGTCCGCGAATTGTCAAGTATATTTCTCCTCTTATCAAACCCAAAATAATCCTGTCTAATTTCTCTAACAAGTTTATGGTTTTCGTATGTCTCATTCGTTTCTGTCCCTCCATTGTATTGTTTGCATTTTCCTCAGAAATTGTATTGTTTGCATTTTCCTCAGAAAACAAATTTCCACTGGCATTATATGTCTCTCCTCTTGTTTGCTGAATGTCCGTGTTTCACAAACATACAAGTGTATATGTTACAGATTTAGCACTTTAACGATGTCGCTGCTATTTATAGCTTGTTACTGGTGAATGCGTTTTCATCTGATTCCATTCTTTACAAGTCATCGTCCGTCAGATGTTATGACCGTTCCAGGGTGGTTGCACCAGTCCACCTGCTTACAAATGTTCCCATTTACTTGGATGATACACTGTGGTATTTCTCACTTCTTGGAGATGTCCCGTGGATGACAAGTACCCGTATTTCTCACTTCTTGGAGATGTCCCGTGGGTGACAAGCACCCGTAGAGTAAAAGTGATATGGGGGTAAGAATGGCCGATTGGAAAGAGCTCTCGTTCTAAAACATCCGGTGTGCTGATGCCGAGGTAGCAGGTTTAACCCCTATACCGGACAGTTGGACTAAAGTGTTGACCTGTCGTCCATGACATGGGATGTCAATTACAAGTACCTCTGAAGTCGGAGTGGGTTCGCGTGATGGCGAGGGGCACTGGTAAAAGTGAAAGCAAATCAACACGCAAAAATCAGTCCAATGCACTAGAAGTAGTAGCATGTGTATGGACTACGTTTGAGTTAAAAGCGACCGAACGTTAAAAAACAGTTGTGTGAAATATAAGATTGTCAAACTCTGGGGTTAAGTGACTTTACATTTCAGATTGTCACACTAGAGAGTTAAGTCACCTTACATTTCAGATTGTCACACTCCGGAGTTAAGTGACTTTACATTTCAGATTGTCACACTAGAGAGTTAAGTCACCTTACATTTCAGATTGTCACACTCCGGAGTTAAGTGACTTTACATTTCAGATTGTCACACTAGAGAGTTGAGTCACCTTACATTTCAGATTGTCACACTCCGGAGTTAAGTGACTTTACATTTCAGATTGTCACACTAGAGAGTTGAGTCACCTTACATTTCAGATTGTCACACTCCGGAGTTAAGTGACTTTACATTTCAGATTGTCACACTAGAGAGTTAAGTACCTTACATTTCAGATTATCACACTCCGGAGTTAAGTGACTTTACATTTCAGATTGTCACACTAGAGAGTTAAGTTACCTTACATTTCAGATTGTCACACTAGAGAGTTAAGTCACCTTACATTTCAGATTGTCAAACTCCGGAGTTAAGTGACTTTACATTTCAGATTGTCACACTAGAGAGTTAAGTTACCTTACATTTCAGATTGTCACACTCCGGAGTTAAGTGACTTTACATTTCAGATTGTCACACTAGAGAGTTGAGTCACCTTACATTTCAGATTGTCACACTCCGGAGTTAAGTGACTTTACATTTCAGATTGTCACACTAGAGAGTTAAGTTACCTTACATTTCAGATTATCACACTCCGGAGTTAAGTGACTTTACATTTCAGATTGTCACACTAGAGAGTTAAGTTACCTTACATTTCAGATTGTCACACTAGAGAGTTAAGTCACCTTACATTTCAGATTGTCAAACTCCGGAGTTAAGTGACTTTACATTTCAGATTGTCACACTAGAGAGTTAAGTTACCTTACATTTCAGATTGTCACACTAGAGAGTTAAGTCACCTTACATTTCAGATTGTCAAACTCCGGAGTTAAGTGACTTTACATTTCAGATTGTCACACTAGAGAGTTAAGTTACCTTACATTTCAGATTATCACACTCCGGAGTTAAGTGACTTTACATTTCAGATTGTCACACTAGAGAGTTAAGTTACCTTACATTTCAGATTGTCACACTCCGGAGTTAAGTGACTTTACATTTCAGATTGTCACACTAGAGAGTTTAAGTTACCTTACATTTCAGATTGTCACACTAGAGAGTTAAGTCACCTTACATTTCAGATTGTCAAACTCCGGAGTTAAGTGACTTTACATTTCAGATTGTCACACTAGAGAGTTAAGTTACCTTACATTTCAGATTGTCACACTCCGGAGTTAAGTGACTTTACATTTCAGATTGTCACACTAGAGAGTTGAGTCACCTTACATTTCAGATTGTCACACTCCGGAGTTAAGTGACTTTACATTTCAAAGTTTGTCCAAATAGTGCGGCTATTTCATGATGGTATGCAGGCAAAAGTACAGGACAATGGTGAACTGTCTGAACACTTTTCTGTCACCAATGGAGTGAAACAAGGATGTGTCCTGGCACCAACACTGTTCAGCCTCATGTTTTCAGCTATGTTGACGAATGCCTTCGAGAACAACGACATTGGAATAGACATTAACTACCGCATGGATCGAAAGTTGATCAATCTCAGAAGGCTGTAAGCTAAAACCAAAACCAACAGCGAGACCGTTAGAGAACTCCTGTTTGCTGATGATTGCGCTCTATATGCCAACTCAGAGGCAGACATGCAACACAATGTTTCAGCTTTCTCATATGTCTGTGTCAACTTTGGGCTCAATATCAACTTGGAGAAGACTGTAGTTATGTACCTGCCAGCTCCAGGGAATAATCACACTGTGCCGAATATCAAAGTGAATGATCATAGACTAAGTGTTGTGGACAATTATATATATATGCTACCTATATTGGAAGCACTGTGTCACAAGCTGCCATAAATAATGACGAAGTAAATGCAAGAATCTCCAAGGCCAGCGCGGGCTTTGGCAGACTGTACAAGAATGTGTGCGACAGAAATAGAATAAGCCTGCAAACAAAGATGAAAGTCTTCAAAGTAGTCATATTATCCACACTGCTATATGCTTGTGAAACCTGGACTGTTTATCAGCGACGCGCTAGGAAATTAAACCACTTCCATACAGTCTGCCTTAGGACGCTATTGAAGATTAAATGGCAAGACAAGATCCCAGACACTGAAGTCCTAGAAAGAGCGCACATGCTCATTATCCACACTCTACTAATGAAGAATCAGATTCGCAGATTTTGTTACGGTGAGCTGCATTGTGGTAAACGCCCCTAAGGCGGCCAGAGGAAACGCTTTATAGATACTCTGAAGATCTCACTAAAAGCTTTGGGAATTCATCATAACATTTGGGAGACTGCTGCCAAAGACCGAAATTCGTGGCGTACATCAATCATTACGCAAGGGTGCATTCACTTATGAAGCAACGGGAATTCAAGAGCTGTGTAAAAAAGGCTGTCAAAGAACATATCGAGCCAAAATAGGCCTTATCAGGCATCTTAGAACTCACGGCTCCATACTTTTAACCCCACTAGTCATCATCATTCTTGATGGACAAACAACAAACAACATGTGTCAGCGACACATCAATGGTCGATACATACACAGTTGTTAGTTAGTTAGTCAGTTAGTTAGTTAGTTAGTCGACAGATCATCCTAATTGCACATCGAATCATTCAGTCCATAAGTGCTCGGATCCCCTCATCAGCAAATCCCGCAACGTGTAGCGGCTAACGACACCAGTTCTGTGTTGGTTTATCAATCTTCTTGCGTAGTGTTCTTGTTTGGTCACACCTCTTTTAATTTGCTGTTCTCGCAGTCTGACCATGGTTGTAGATTCACAGTCATCACTTGGTTCTCGCAAAAGTTTTACTTCTCGTAGAGCATTCAGACTGTCAGCCTGGTCCATGGCGCGTCCGCCCTCCACAGTAGCCTCACCTGCGAGCTTGTCAGTCCGCTCATTTCCTTGTACTCCCGCATGCCCTGACACGAAGATGAAACTAATCTTTGCCAGCCGAGACCGTTCCAGAGACAGCAATCTCTCCCCTCTTGAGCATGCTCTTTGAGTCACTAAGGAAACATGCCCTAGTGAATGTCTGTGTCTCCAGCCATATTATTGCTTTACTTACTGCCATGACTTCATAGTCAGGCTACCTACACAGCTGGTACTAATGAAACAACTAAGGCACACTGGGATCCTGCCAGCAAACAACATAAGCCAAACCTAATACAATAAAAAAAAGTAAAGGACCCTTTTACACACATTAAGGCGCATTGGATATATAGAGCTAGGCACGCACTTTGATAGATCGATAGGCAGTCTATTAGTGATGTGGTCAACATCATGACGGCTTCCTTTACATATCAGGGATTTCCCTTGTTCCAGTTTTATACCCGTCTCTCTGCGAGCTCATGTCAGTAAAAATGAAATCTGCTTCCAATGTTAGATAAGTAATACTTATTGAATCACAAACACACCGGGAAGGTTAACCCGGTCAACAAATGCCCGCAGAAGTCGGATGTGTCGGCCTAACGGCGCAAGAACGCAGCTCTGCTGTAAACAGGCACAACGCAATCACGTCCGAAAAAAAAAACTCCGGATGAACGAAGAAGAAGAGGAAGAATCACAAACACGGAGTACAACTAAAAGATTTACCCCCCCCCCCCCCCCCCGCCCAAAATAAAAATAAAAAAATAAATAAATAAAAAAAATAAATAAAAATGCAAACATTCAACAACTGGTGCCTGTGCAGAAATGTGAGACTAGCATGACATGGCAGAATCACCAACGTAGAGCTCATGGAGAAAACTAGACAAATACCAGTGAATCATGAGGTGAGGACAAGACACTGGGTAGGACACATCGAGAACACCTGAAGATAGTATATCTAGACACGTACTTGTTTGGAACGCACAGGGTGAACGAAATAGTGGGAGACTTAAAAGCACACGGAGTAGAGAATTAACGACACAGATAAATAATATGGGATAACATGGACGGGGCTGCAGGAGATAGCAAACGATAGAACGTGTGGGAGTAGAGGGATTATGCCCCAATGGATCATAACGGGCATACAAAGAAGAAGAATCGGGGCCTGATGGGGATGCCGTGAATATCACGGCCACCGCCTTTACTTCTCAGGACATTTCCTGGATACAGTTTAGGCTGAGTAGATCTGGATAACCAAATCGATGTGAATAATCGGGGTCGAGATTCGAAAACAGACATTTATTGTCAGGTCAATATAGTGTTGACCAAACAGCGCGTGATTGATAATGTGTTCAAGTTCACGCCGGCTCTCGTGTCCTGGTATTCATGTTATGACGCTGGATCCACCCTGGAGAAATGTGATCACAGAAGCCCGACTCGAGGACAATTACAACCCAGAACGATAAAAATAAGGGCAAGTATTCTAACCAATACCACACTGCGTCTGTATGATGAGCCGACGGGTTTATGAAAGCAATTCGCAATCCCGCAGCGAACGATTTAAAAGCAGGCTGCCGTGTGCTGGTTTTCATACAACGGTATGAGTGCCGATCGTTCAGAAAGCAATGGCAAACTACTGAACGTAAACTTACAAGAAATCATAAACAGCAAAAATGCTGGGGTTACCTGCGACGTCTTGTAAAGGATATGCGACCAACTTAACCCTGCCGTGCTTCCTTACAGTATTACAAAATGCACTACATGTTCTGGCCATAAAATACAAAGCCATTTATAACACGTGAGAACTTGCCAACCATAATTTTAATCTGAACATAGCTGCTCTCTGTCAGAATATTTCCCACAGTGTCCAGTTATTTCTTGGCCATACTCTCTCCCAGAGTGCGTGTGACGTGCGTGTATCCCCACACTGTTTGCCTTCTATAAACTTGAGCACTTGTCCATAATTCTCACTCCGGCTGATGTAATTCCCTAATCGACTCACGAGTCTTCAGCGGATCGTGTGTCCCCCCAGCTTATCCAGCACGAAGCACAATCATTTGAAGACCGTGTAATTTTTTTTACGGCCAATTACTGCTCTCAGCGCTGGACTCCCACACTTGATATAATACGTTAATATTGTTTGGGAAACGTCGGGAAAGCTCGTCCACAGAGCAACGTCTGTGACGTGTCAGCTCCCAACCAGGATACTATCTCGCTCATAACGGAAATGAAGGTCGAGCGAGTCGTTTCCAAGACAGCTTCTGCCATAGAGTGCACTGTGTTCATCTCGGTAATGCTACCTTATCGATAAGTCCACTTTTCCCTCCAAGAACGCGGAAGGTTTCTACGGAAAGGAGTGACAAGTCAGAATGACGTGTACTAGACACATAAATGATGGGAAACGTGGTAAGTGTTTATCTCCGGGAAGTGGGAAAGCGGTTAATAAATAAATATAAAACCATGGAAAAACCCCGAGGCCATAAAACCAATTATATTAATAAACGTATAGAACCTCTTAAGCAGGCGATGTAGTGTTGTGGTGTGTCTACTCTCCTGTCAGTTTAGTAGTTATGAGTTCAAATCCCACGTGAAGTTTTCGTAAACAAATACAAATAATAGTAGAAGCAACATAAACTTTCTAAATGTATCAGACGACTGAGAGGATTGTAGAGTCATCATCTCCGATATCTTTTCCAGAGTGGGCACTTGAAGTAGACGAAGAATACGACGCAGTCACCGTAGTCTTCTAAGGCTCAGATTGGCGATAGCCACGGAACTAAGGATATTGCTGTGTTCACTGGAAATATTGATGGCTTATGCCTGATTCTATTTCCTGACCACGGGCACTAAGTGTTTTACCCTGTCTGTAATCCTCCCTAGACATTGGGTTGGAGTCTGTTGGCAATGAGATAGAGGAAAACATTGTCAACCTAGCCCCGAAACCCAGCTGGTCCATATGTGCAGTGCTAAATCATGACAAGAAGGAGAAGAAGAGTAGAAGCAGCAGCAATTGCAGCAGAAGAAGAAGAAGAAGAAGAAGAAGAAGAAGAAGAAGAAGAAGAAGAAGAAGAAGAAGAAGAAGAAGAAGAAGAAGAAGAAGAAGAAGAAGAAGAAGAAGAAGAAGAGGAGGAAGAAGAAGAAGAAGAAGAAGAAGAAGAAGAAGAAGAAGAAGAAGAAGAAGAGGAAGAAGAAGAAGAAGAAGAAGAAGAAGAAGAAGAAGAAGAAGAGGAAGAAGAAGAAGAAGAAGAGGAAGAAGAAGAAGAAGAAGAAGAAGAAGAAGAAGAAGAAGAAGAAGAAGAAGAAGAAGAAGAGGAAGAAGAAGAAGAAGAAGAAGAAGAAGAAGAAGAAGAAGAAGAAGAAGAAGAAGAAGAAGAAGAAGAAGAAGAAGACACAATTTCTGGTACTGAAAGAGTTAAATCTGTAACTTTGTGAAATAGGAAGAAGTGCATTAAAAAGCCAGGACTTGGTTGGCTAAAGTGACAGCTATCAATGACAGTCAGTAATAACTCCGATTATTCCACACAGACCGTACCCAGCCCTGTACTATTTCTGGCCCCAGTATGAAATCCCACCATGCAATATCATCAGGGGTGTGTTGTGGGCACTTCATTATTTCCAACCACACCAATCTCCAGAATCGGGGATCGAGGAGTCACTGAACGAGGTGCCAGAGCGAGGGCGTTGAGGCACGTGCCCAGCATAAGATGACATCTGGGCTGGAGCCGAGACGAGACAGATAACACACTTATTAAACGTGTCCCTGACTCAAGAGCCATAACTCTTTCACCCAGTTCTCAGCTGAAATAGACCCAGTGCCAATGACTGTCAATGGCAGACGAGGAGAATATGGCGTTTTATGGAAGGATTAAACACGGCGATGTGCGATATAAGATTATATGATTACGACATAAGAAAATGAACAAGTATACGACCCGTTTATAACAACAGCAAAAACAGCAACAAGAACAACACAATATAGAGCAGCAACGAAGGCAAGAACACCAACATAAATAGCAATAATAATAGCAACAACAACAGCGACATCGAAAGCGGCGACAACAAAGCAAAAACAACAACAACATAATTAACCTAATAAAATATAAAACATATAAACAACAATATAAACTGTCATCCACGGCAAATAGTACCTTGTGTTGTAGGACTGGAAAGAGCCTGAGGAATTATGGCCGCCTGGCTAGCGCAGCCGCCTCGAACTGTGCAGGCCTTCCCTCCCACCCTCCCCCCCCCCCCCCCCCTCGGCAGAAAAACAAAATCCTCAGTAGGACTCGAACCCGGCTAGCCGCTTGGCTAGCCGCTCCTTTAACAATATAAACAACAGCAAGAAAAAACAACAACAAAACAACAACATAAATAACAACAAAGACAACGAAAGGAGAACATAAACAACAATAATAACAGAAATAACACAAAAATAACATGAAAACAGCATAAATAACAACAACAACAACAACAGCAACAACAATATCAACATAAGTAACAACAACAACAATAAAAGCAACAACAATAACATAAACGACAAAAGAATACCCAACAAAATTAACACAAAAGCAACTATAACAACACAAGTAACACATACAACAACAATCAGCAACAACATAAACAACAACATCATCATTGGCACCTTGCCGTCTTGACAGACGATAGTTTGTGCTTTAAAAAGGCATAATAACTTTTAACTATGGCGGTAGCGAGTGTGACTGATAAGGCCAATTTGCGCTGTAAATGTCCGTTCACAGTGGGTGCATGTGAACACGTGGTCATTTCCACCATCATGCACCATCTTACGTCTCAAACGCTTGGTGTGTGACTTTTCTGCAATAATTTTCTCCTTTGACTTTATTCCATTTCTGATATTTGCCCTCCATGCAACACGTTCAGCGGCGACTTGCTCCCAATGTGCATTATCAATGCCTGTATCAATCATGTCCCGCTTACACACATCTTTGTATCGTAGTAGAGGCCGACCCTGAGATCTCTTACCCATCTGTAATTCACCAAAAAAGATATCCTTTGGTATTCTACCATCATCCATCCTCCTAAGATGTCCTATCCATCTAAGTCTACGAAGACTGAGCATGGAATAAACTGTCACACAACCTGATCTTTCCAATACTTCAGTATTTGTGATTTTGTCTTGCCACTTAATACCAAGAATTCTTCGCAGACACCGCATATGAAAGCTGTTTAAGTTGTTCTCTTGGTGTGAGTAAGTTGTCCAGGTTTCACTGCCATAGAGAAGAGTACTAAGGACACAGGCTTGATAGACAAGGACTTTTGTTTTGGCAGTAAGCTTCCTGTTCTCCCAGACTCTTTTTCTTAACCTGTTCATTGTTGTTGCTGCCTTACCAATCCGGATGTTGATTTCCTGATCTAGGGATAATTTGCTATTTACCACTGATCCTAGATATGTAAAATGGTCTACTATCTCTAGTTCGGCGTCGTCAATAAAGATTGATGGTACCCCATGTGCACCTTGTGACATAATCTGTGTCTTCTTTTTGCTAATTGTTAAACCAAATTCAGAACAAGCATTGGAGAATGCAGATAGTAGATATTGCAATTCTTCCTCAGAGTGGGTCGTAACTGCAGCATCATCTGCAAAAAGCAACTCTCTGATCAGTACCCTCCTAATTTTGGTCTTAGCCTTCAATCTCTGAGCATTGTAGAGGCCGCCATCTGAGCGTGAGTGAATGTATATACCACCATCCTGATCATGAAATGCATATTTCAGTAGAAGTGAAAAGTATATTCCAAAGAGGGTGGGAGCTAGTACACAACCTTGCTTAACTCCACTCTTGATTTCAAATTCTTCAGAAGTTCAGAAGTTGCACCATCAAACTTGATTATACCCTTCATGCCTGTGTGGAACGATTCCACAATGGACAGAAGAGTTGGTGGGCAGCCAATCTTCTTTAGTGCCTTGAACAGACCCTCACGACTGACCAAATCAAATGCCTTTGTGAGGTCGATGAAGGCAATAAACAGTGGTTGATTCTGTTCACGGCATTTTTCTTGCATTTGTCGCAATGAGAATATCATATCAGTGGTAGACCGGTTCTGTCGAAAGCCACACTGTGATTCGGGGTAGACTTGATCTCCTAGGACTTGAAGTCTGCGCAGAACAATTCTGGCAAATACTTTTCCAACAATACACAGAAGTGAGATACCCCTATAGTTGTTGCAGTCGCTCCGATCGCCCTTGTTCTTGTACAGTGTTATGATGCTTGAATCTTTGAAATCCTGTGGGACTTGACCTTCACGCCAGCATAGCTCTATTAGCTGGTGGATCTGTATAGTGAGTGTGTCTTGCCCACTCCTGATAACCTCTATTGGAATCCCATCCTTACCTGGAGCCTTGCCAGATGCAAGTTCATTTATAGCACACTTAACTTCTGTTATGGTGGGAAGTGTGTCCAGGTGGTCAAGAGTTGGTAGAGCCTCTATGGCGTTGAGGGCATCATCCGCTAGTTTGGTCTCACTTGAGTAAAGCTCCAAATAGTGCTCTACCCATCTGTCCATCTGCTGTTTCTTATCAGTGATGATTTCTCCAGTCAAGGTTTTCAATGGTGCACTTCTTTTGATCACTGGACCGCAGGCTTTCTTTATTCCTTCATACATGCTTCTTATGTCTCCCTTATCACTTGCGATTTGAATGGACTCACATAACTTGATCCAATAATCATTTGCACACTGCCTGGCAGCCTTTTGCACATCCTTCCTAGCTTGCCTAAGCTCACTCAGAGTGTTACGCGTTGGTCTTTCCTTGTTTCTTAAGAGAGCTTTCTTCTTCTTATCAATCAAGGGCTGTAGAGTCTCGCTGTTGGCCGCAAACCAGTCCTGCCTCTTATGATCCACAGTGCCGTAAACCCCTACGGCAGTTTTATAAAGAGTTTCCTTAATTTGACCCCACTTTTCATTTACTGTACAATTTTCTGGTGTATTAGTGAAAGCGTCTTCAAGTTGCTGTTGAAACTGAAAGCACTTTTCAGGATCATGAGTGTTAATAATATTAATCCTGAGGCTAGATTTGTGTTTAGCTGTGTAGATTCTCTTTGGTCTCAGTCTAACCCTTGCAACAACCAAAGAATGATCCGTATCACAGTCAGCACTGTGGTAACTACGAGTCAATGATATATGGTTCAGATGTTGTCTCCGTGTGATGATGAAGTCCAGCTGGTGCCAATGGCCGGATCTTGGATGTTTCCATGTGACCTTATGCATCTCTTTTGTTTTAAAAAAGGAGTTTGTAATACATAGGTCATTACTGGTGCAATGCTCCAGCAGCCTTTGCCCATTTTCATTCATGCGACCGATGTTGTATTTTCCAAGGCACACTGGCCATGAACTCGAGTCCTTGCCCACACGAGCATTGAAATCACCGAGCATATAAATGTAGTCAGATTTTGGAACTGCCTTGATCACGGAGTCTAACTCCTCATAGAACGAATCCTTCACATCATCAGAGGAATCGAGTGTCGGTGCATATGCAGTAATAATGGTGGCAAACCCACAAGAGGTTGCCAAGCGCAGGGATAATAGTCTTTCATTTCCTCCTGCTGGAATTTCAATCATTCCCAGTAGCGAATTCTTCACTGCAAAGCCCACACCGTGTTGCCTTTTTTCTGCCTGCCCTCTACCCTTCCAGAAAAAGGTGTAGTTGTTTTCCCTGAGTGACCCTTCCTCAGCGAGGCGAGTCTCCTGCAGGCCAGCAATATCAATGTTTAGACGATTGAGTTCGGCATCAATCACAGCCGTTTTTCTCACATCGTCAATATTGGTCAAGTCAGTGGAAAATCCTGGACACATGGTTCTCACGTTCCAGGTTGCAAGCCGTAGCTTGAGGTTTCTATTTTTATTTTTGTTTGTACCTGGTGCATTGGTTTTACAGCCTGCGATTCAGATTTTGTCCTAGCCCCAAGCACCCATTGAAGCAGGCAGGCTGTGGCGGATCAGCACCCAATTGGCTGGGGGCTGCCCAGCTTGAGGCGGGCGGTAGCTGATCAGTGACACCTATAGGTGTCTCCCACCGTCAGAGGCAACGCGTGGCGCCCCAGTGTCTACGCCAACTGACAAGGACTTATAACCCGTAACAGTTGCTTCTCGCTTTGATTCCGAGACCAGTTAAGACCAGGGATGGAGTTATTGCCTCTCCATAGCACAAAGCCTGGGCTAAACTATAGAGATCATGTGTTGCCCATGCAGCATGATCCCTCTCTCGGCCTGCCTAGTTTACTCCAGAGGAAAGGTAACACCCCTACATCTGGAACAAGACAAGCTGCAGAAGCTGCCGGATCAGCAAAGCAATGCTCTAACTGTCCGCCTGTCGGAGCTTCGATCCTAGACCAGTCGCCAACCAAGGCTTAGGGCCTGGTCTGCCCTGCCATGACATTTTGTCTTTAGCTTGCATTTCCTCGCACCAGGGTAAGGCTTGTACCCTCCCATTTGCGATCTTCCGCCCGAAGCCGTTGGCACAATGTGGGGTGTCGGGTTTGGTAAGCGCCGCCCAACGTTCAGCGCTAACAGAAACCAGGTAGTACCGTCTACTGTTATACGGTAGCTCAGTCATATCTGACTAAGACCTGACTCACAAAAGCAAAAACTACACGATAGAACTTAAAAGACTGTATTCAACCTTTGTATTCGACTAACAAACAATTAACGAGTGCTCAAATATAGTGAGGTCTTTGCAATAAAGCGGTTCCATTTTAAATTTGAGATTAAAGTGGGTATAACAAAGGATCCACATTGGAACAATATCTGTGACTATGTGTTTTAAGTGTTTCAGGCAAAGTATTATTCATTTATGAACGTCATACGATATATAACACTGCAGTATATACCTGGCGAGATGCAGCGACATATGCAAGGCAATTTATGGAGCAAACATATTGTGTGTGACTTCTTTGGTGAAACAAGATAAATAACAATAAGATGTTTGGAGGTCAGCATGGCCGAATGGATAAGAACGCGTGTTCTTAAACATGTTGGGCGAGGAGAGGCTGGTCGAGTGGATAGACCGCCGGACTCCCATTCGGGAGACCCGGGTTCGATCCCTCGGTAAGGTGTGGGATTTTTATTCTGTCGGGGGCAAAATGAAAACTCTAACCTGCACAGTTCGTGGCGACTGCACTAGCCAGGCGGCCTTCATTCCTCAGGCTCAAAGACCCCTCTGCCATACACCACAAGGTACTATGTTGGCAGTAAATGACAGTTCTCAAACATCCGGTGTGCTGATGCCGAGATAAGGGGTTCAACCCTACACTGGAAAGTTGGACTAAAAAGTTGACCTCTCCTCCTTGACTTGGGGAAGTCAATTACAAGTATCTCTGAAGTCGGAGTGGGTTCACCTGAGGGCGAGGGACACTGTCTAATCCACATGCAACACTCAGTCCAGGACTACTAGAAGTAGTGTGTATGGACTACGCTTGAGTTCAAAGCGAGCTAACGCAAACAACAACAACAACAACAACAAGTTTGTATATGTGTTTGTGTGTATATGTATATATGTATGTGCATGTGTCATGATGTGTGTGTGTGTGTGTTATGTGTGTGTGTGTGTGTGTATGTGTGTTTGATGTGTGTGTGAAGAAAGGCGGACATCTTGAAACTGGTGACAGAATTTGCGACGATAATTGGACGTGCCGCTTCTTTAGATTTATTTAAACTGTGAAAACGAAGCCACATTTACAGCATGTCAGTTTGGAACCCCCACCCCCCTTTCCACTTCCTCCCTCCCTCTCGCCCCGCTATAAAGCCAAACCTGTAGTAGATTTGCTCGTTTTGGCTCACATTTTTCATACATTTAATATTCCGCGTATCGATCAGTCTGCCTGTGTCAACATTGCTTGATTTGCCGGTGTCCAACATCCATTTACTCTTGTTTGTTCTCTGAGTGTCTGCAACAGCACATTCTCCTGCTGTCTGTTGACATCCGGAGACCAATGGTTTGTGATACTCAGTACACGCTGCTGTGATATCTGGCTTTATGAACTTCTAACGTATGTCTAAGTTATTAGTTTCAAGCATATTATCTCTCTGTCTGTGTGTGCGTGCGTGTATGTGGGTGTCTGTTCCTCTACCTACCGACCTACATACCCAACAACTCTCCCACCCACCCTCCCATCCACCCATCCATCCATCTATCCATCCATCCATCCTTCCATCTATCTATCCATATATCCGCCCGCCCGTATGCCTGTCTGTCTGCCTGCCGGTCGGACGGCTGGCCTGCCGGTCGGTCTGTCGGTCTGTCGGTCTGTCTGTCTGTCTGTCTGCCTGCCTTTCTGTCTGTCTGTCTGTCTGTCTGTCTGTCTGTCTGTCTGTCTGTCTGTCTGACTGTCTGTCTGTCTGTCTGTCTGTCTGTCTGTCTGTCTGTCTGTCTGTCTGTCTGTCTGTCTGTCTGTCTGTCTGTCTGTGTAAGAACAATCGGTAAAAAGTGTGGCTAAACCTTGAAGGAGTCGAAAGTCCATGTTCTTCCCTATGATATAAAGTGTACCGTGTTGGTCAAATGGAAATAGTTGTGGCGTCCACTCAAAACATTATGTGTCTAGTTGGCGGTCGGTCGAAATACAATTTGTTTTCGAATCCAGGCACACTAGCTGTGTACTTTTACATTGTCCAGTGCAGCCTCGAGCCACTCCTTTTTCTCTCTTCTGCTATGAAAGCCAATAAATCCCAATGTGCGATACCTATAATACAAGGAAAGCAATCAATCGTGCGTCTTCTTTAAATGCTCCGTATATATTTCTTCTTATATGCTATTACCGTGTGGCCTCGGTGATAATGTCAGTCCACAGACTTCTGTCTGGTGCGCTGCCACTCATTTCTAATCCCGATGTTTCTCCATGTCGTGATGTCATACTGTCCGGCTCTCCTGGTATTCCTCTGTCTCCCCTCCTTTCCAACTTTCCGTTTGTGACGACATGCTCCAGCATTCCCCTTCTCATGTTATAATCACAAAATGCGGACTGTTTTCTTCTGATGCGAATAACCAATTCTGTTTGTAGGTTAACATTTTTTTCACGATTTCATTGGCGTTTCTATCTATCCAAGATCATCTTATATATAAAAGGCAATCTCCGTCTGTCTGTCTGTCTGTATGTCCCTATGTCCTTTATGCGCTCGCGAACGGCCCATCCGATTGAGATGAAATTTTCTACACGTCTTCCTTTCATTCCAGCGCAGCCCACTGTCATATTTTTTTAGTGTGAAATCGGCTGCTTACCCAATATTATTTCATTTTTCATTTTTCATTATAATTTCATATATCTCAGGGGACTTAGCTCTGTAAAAGTTATTTCAAGGGGCATAACTTTTCTGTATAACTTATAGTCATATTGTGGCATCGTTTTCAAAGATTTATAAACTCTTTGTCCATAGTTATGTACCGGCATATGAGTTATAATAAATAATGATACAATCTGTAAGGCATTTTCAAAGTTTTCATAAAAATAATGCATAATGCATAACATTGTAACTCATCTTTTTTTGCTTAAAGAATGAATAAATAATAGTTACCTTATCTCTATCAAGTTTGAAGATTTTATATTTCTTTACACTGTCGCCAACTCTAAGAAGACATGGAACAACTTCAGCCATTATTAAATCTACAGGCATATGCGTTATATTCCTCCTCCTCCTCCTCTCCCCTCCTCCACCTCCTACCCTCTTCCTCTTCTCCTCCCCCTCCTCCCTCTCCCTCCTCCATCCTCCTCTTCTCTCTTTCTCCTCCTCCTCCCTCCTCCTCCCTCTTCCTCCTCCCAGCTCCTACTCCTCCTTTTTCTTCTTCTTTTGCTGCTGCTGCTGCCGCTGCTCCATTTACCCAAGTTAATTGTTGGGGAAGATGTAAAGATCTTTCAAGTGCTCTTTCTAATGCTTTTTGTAAGTTGGTCTTCGTTTATCTAAGGTTGTTCTAACTGCAACCAATAAATGATTAGACAGACAGACAGACAGACAGACAGACAGACAGACAGTCGGGAACGGGAACTTATATGACTACTCATATGAATTAAATGAGATGCTCCCCATCAGGGGCTGGGCGAAGCCGGGCCGGATCAGACAGATAGACAGACAGACAGACAGACAGACAGATAGATAGTCGGGAACGGGAACGTGAGCTTATATGACTACTTATATGAATTAAATGAGATGCTCCACACCAGGAGCTGGGCGATGCCGGGCCGGGTCAGACAGACAGACAGACAGACAGACAGACAGACAGACAGACAGACAGACAGATAGTCGGTAACGGGAACGGGAACTTATATGACTACTTATATGAATTAAATGAGATGCTCCCCACCAAGGACTGGGCGAAGCCGGGCCGGGTCAGACAGACAGACAGACAGACAGACAGACAGATAGTCGGTAACGGGAACGGGAACTTATATGACTACTTATATGAATTAAATGAGATGCTCCCCACCAAGGACTGGGCGATGCCGGGCCGGGTCAGACAGACAGACAGACAGACAGACAGACAGACAGTCGGTAACGGGAACGGGAACTTATATGACTACTTATATGAATTAAATGAGATGCTCCCCACCAAGGACTGGGCGAAGCCGGGCCGGGTCAGCTAGTCTTATATATAAAAGGCGATCTCCGTCTGTCTGTATGTCCGTATGTCCTTTATGCGCTCGCGAACGGCCCATCCGATTGAGATGAAATTTTCTACACGTCTTCCTTTCATTCCAGCGCAGCCCACTGTCATATTTTTTTAGTGTGAAATCGGCTGCTTACCCAATATTATTTAATTTTCCATTTTTCATTATAATTTCATATATCAGCGAGGGGACTTAACTCTGTAAAAGTTATTTCAAGGGGCATAACTTTTCTGTATAACTTATAGTCATATTGTGGCATCGTTTTCAAAGATTTATAAACTCTTTGTCCATAGTTATATACCGGCATATGAGTTATAATAAATAGTGATACAATCTTTAAGGCATTTTCAAAGTTTTCATAAAAATAATGCATAATGCATAACATTGTAACTCATCTTTTTATGCTTAAAGAATAAATAAATAATAGTTACCTTATCTCTATCAAGTTTGAAGATTTTATATTTCTTTACACTGTCGCCAACTCTAAGAAGACATGGAACAACTTCAGCCATTATTAAATCTACAGGCATATGCGTTATATTCCTCCTCCTCCTCCTCTCCCCTCCTCCACCTCCTACCCTCTTCCTCTTCCCCTCCCCTCCTCCTCTCCCTCCTCCATCCTCCTCTTCCCTCTTTCTCCTCCTCCTCCCTCCTCCTCCCTCTTCCTCCTCCTTCCTCCTCCTCTTCCTCCTTCCTCCCTCTTCCTCCTCCTGCCTCCTCGCCCTCCTCCCTCCTCCTAATCACTCCTCTTCCTTCCTCCTCCCTTCTCCTCCTCTCTCCTCCTACTCCCTCCTCCTCCTCCTCCTCCTCCTCCTACGTCCTCCCCCTCCTCCCTCCTCCTCCTTCTCCTCCCTCTTCCTCCCTCCTCCTTCTCCTCCCTCTTCCTCCCTCCTTCTCCTCCCTCCTCCTCCCCTCCTCCTCCCTCTTCCTCCATCTCCTCCTCCCTCCTCCTCATCCCTTCTCCTCCTCCCTTCTCCTCCTCCCTCCTCCTCCTCTCTCCTCCTCCTCCTCCTCCCTCTACCTCCTTCCTCCTCCTCCTCCTCCTCCTCCCTCCTCCTCCCTCCTCCTCCTCCCTCCTTCCTCCTCCCTCCTCATCCTCCCTCCTCCTTCTCCCTCCTCCTCCTCCTCCTCCTCCTCCTCCTCCTCTCCTCCTCCCTCCTCCTCCCTCCTCCTCCTCCTCCTCCTCCTCCATCTCCCTCCTCCTCCTCCTCCTCCTCCCTCCTCCTCCTGCGTTCTTCTCCTCCCTCCTTCTCCTCCTCCTCCTCCTTCCTCCTCCTCCTCCCTCCTCCCTCCTCCTCCCTCTTCCTCCTCCCTCCTCCTCCCTCCTCCTCCCTCCTCCTCCTCCTCCTCCTCCTCCTCCTCCTCCTCCTCCTCCTCCTCCTCTCTCCTCCTCCTAATCCCTCCTCCTCCCTACTACTCCTCCTCCTTCCTCCTCCCTCCTCTTCCCTCCTCCTCCTCTCTCCGCCTATCTCTTCCTCCCTCCTACTCCTCCCTCCTCCTCCCTCCTCCACCTCCCTCTTCCTCCTCCCAGCTCCTACTCCTCCTTTTTCTTCTTCTTCTGCTGCTGCTGCTGCCGCTGCTCCATTTACCCAAGTTAATTGTTGGGGAAGATGTAAAGATCTTTCAAGTGCTCTTTCTAATGCTTTTTGTAAGTTGGTCTTCGTTTATCTAAGGTTGTTCTAACTGCAACCAATAAATGATTAGACAGACAGGCAGACAGACAGACAGAGAGGGACAGACAGTCAGACAGACAGACAGACAGACAGACAGACAGACAGACAGACAGACAGACAGACAGACAGACAGACAGACAGACAGATAGTCGGGAACGGGAACTTATATGACTACTTATATGAATTAAATGAGATGCTCCCCATCAGGGGCTGGGGGAAGCCGGACCGGGTCACACAGGACAGACAGACAGACAGACAGACAGACAGACAGACAGACAGACAGTCGGGAACGGGAACGAGAACTTATATGACTACTTATATGAATTAAATTAGATGCTCCCCACCAGGGCTTGGGCGAAGCCGGGCCGTGCATGCTAGTTCTTCTATAAAAACACATCTCAGCAGCCTCTACACAATTCCTCACTAGTCTGCTAAATGTTCAGGATTCTTGTCCGTAGTATATTAGATCCAGTATACGATACGTTTGTGTGATCGTTATTTGACATTATGTGCCATGCCGATCAGCGTGGGTGGTCATATTTAGTCATCTTACACGACCACTTGAGCCGTCTCTGTGACGAGGGAGTTACGGACGCAGTTCGTTTTTCCGCATACTATGTTCGAAACACAGCTGCGGGAGATTTGGCAGCAGACCGACTTGCATTTGTTTTTATGCAATGGTTTGAGTGCCGGTCGTTCAGAAAGCAATGACAACCTACTGATCGTAAACTGTCCAAGAAATCACAAACAGTAAGAAAATGCTTGAGCTGATTCCGACGTCCTATAGAGGATATGCAACTAACTAATATAATCACCAGCGATGTGGATCAGCACCGTGTTCTTGTCTCTACCATGCCATGTGGTCAAACCACCGAGATATTCACTTCTCTGCCTTCCCCTTGTTCTTTTCACCTCAATCTTGCCAGTCGATACTGTTTATTTGGCGTATGGGTTAATATACATTTAAGAGGCTTGAGGTGTAGTTTCAATGGCTTGATACAAATTATGTCCATATTCCATAGTTATGGGTTGTGGTGGATGGAAAACCTTGATAAGGAAGCCACTTTTGTGTGTGGTGGAGGGGGAGGAGGGGGTTAGTGGAAGATCGCTTTGCGTTGATTTTCACAATGGTATAAACGTCGACCATTCAGAAAGCAATTGCAAGCAAAAGTTAGCAAGCAAAAGTGCATGTCCTTTACAGGAATTCGCAGTCAACCCCACCTTTAATTAGCTGTTTGTAAATGTCTATGCAATTTTACTTTAGTTGTTTGCCATTGCTTTCTGAATAGCCGACGCACACACCGCTTGTGAAAATTAGCGCAAAGCAATGTTCTCCAAAATCACATGGGACTCGCTTCGAAACATTGTATATCGGGATTGTAAAACTTCGTTCACTACCCCTAAACCACATAAGCCGGGATGCGTTGTCATCATTTTGAAGCAGCAACGTCTGACACCACGTGTGGCCAATATAGTTTCTTATGTTTACATTATGTAGTGTGTGCTCTAAGCTCTACTTAATTCCTCTACTTCCGTGAGCGCCTATCGATACCTGTGAATGCATTTGTCATACTAATCCATCCTCACGTACGATCGTTTACCGTGTTTCCTGTGGGACTTCCTTTCCCGGAAACCGCCAGTTTCCTGCTACAGATGATTCCCGGCGCCCATCCTGCGGGACATAGGTTCTGTTGTGAACCGCCACGTGCTGGTCACGTGTCGTGTGACAAGTGCGGCAAACAAACTCTGTGCTAATGTGAAATCAAATGACAACAGTTTAAATATACTCGTTCGTCCTTAAACAGAATTTCTTTTTGCCTTCGTTTCAGCGATATTTGCGCACTTCGGCTGATATACCGGACGTCAGCACAGATGTTTTCGGAACGAAATTACATGTCCTTTTCTAAAGTATGTCTCGCTCTCTCTATATCGTTCTCAGTCTCACGCTATCTGCCTGCCTGCCTGCCTGCCTGCCTGTCTGTTCTGTCTGTCTGTCTGTCTGTCTGTCTGTATGATGGCTTGGCCACATGGCATGGACAAGACAGGAACACTGAGCTGATCCACGACTCTAGTGATCGAGTGAAATGGCGAGTCATGACCGCCAACGCTTTCCGGCATGGCACATGATATATATATATATATATATTTTTTTCCCCCGCGTTTCCATCCTGTTTCAGGATATTGCGGTCAACACCAGCATCTTTCAGCTGTATGTTGATTCCTAGGCTAGAGTACGCTCATTAACACGCCACGACTTTCTGAGCGACCGGCTCCATACTCTCATAAGTCACTGAAGCGACTCGAACCACTTCTAATTCTCGTGCGCTCACGTCAACCACGAGAGTATTCGGGATTAACGGAGAAAGCTGCTAACACCTCGGCCAGGGAGCAGGATATATATATATATATATATATATATATATATATATATATATATATATATATATATATATATATATATATATTATATATATATAATATATATATATATATATAATGCCTTTATTACAAAAGCATGAAAGAAACAATAACAGGTGTGGTAGAATTAAACAAAGAATTCATTTTGAATAATTTATGCACGATGGGTTGGTCAGAAGAAGTCGCCGTATGCATTCTGGTAAGCATCCATTTGCATAGGTAGGCGGTGAATGCCGTCCGCAAAAAAGGATTGTGGTTGCTCACTGAACCAAGTGTTTACCGCGTTCACTACGTCTGCATCTGTGTGAAATGGGTGCCCCTTGAGAGCTTTTTATTTTTAGAGGTCCGAACAAATGAAAATCACATGGTGACAAATCAGGACTATAGTCTGGATGTTGTAGGATTTCCCACTTCTTCCAAGCTAATGCTTCCTGCACAATCTTTGCAACGTGCAGGCGAGCATTATCGTGCAACAAAATCACACCGCGAGAAAGCATGCCGGGTCGTTTATTCTTGATGGCTTTTTGCAGCTTGTCTAGTGTTTGCAAGTAGTGGGTAGAGTTGATGTTGACACCAGGTTCTTTAAAGTCGGCCAATAATAGCTCTTCATGGTCAAAAAATGCGCTCAGCATAACCTTACCAGCTCAAACCTGAAACTTGAATTTTTTGGCTTTTGGTGATCCAGCATGCTTCCATTGCATGCTCTCTCTTTTGCTGCTCGGCTCAAAGTGGAGACACCATGATTCATCGCCTGCCACTATTCGGAAGAGAAATGCATCACGCTCCACTCTGTAACACAGCAAGTGGTTCAACCAACTTCCCATGCGTTCCTCTTTTTGGTGGTAGGTCAACATCCGTGGTACCCACTGTGAACACACCTTCCGATATTGCAGTTTCTTACGAACGACCTTTTGAATTGTCCCGATTGACATATCAAATTCTTTCGCTAGCGAACGTATGCTTCGACAACAGTTCATATGTTAGTTATTAGTCTTTCCTCTTGAGCCTAAGGCGGAGCATAGGGCAGAAGTCATGGCTCTCCATGTCCGGCGCTTCGCTGCTACCTGTTGTAGATCCTGGATGTTCACTTGGCCGTTGAATGAGCCTTCTATGATGATGGTTCTAGGCAGGGTCTCTCTTGGCCTTCCCCGTTTTCTTTTAAAACTGGATACAATATCTTGCTTAGTCTCTTGTGTTATTTGCGTATTGGTTCTGAAATCTGTCCAGTGGAGGTTTAGAATTCTTCTAAGACATTTGTTCTCAAAATTGTCTAATTTTTTTATCTGAAGCTACCGTTGATTTCCAACTCTCACATCCATACGTTAGCACTTGAATCACACAAGAGTTGAAGATTTTAAGTTTCGTATGTTTGCTGAGTGTCTTTGACTTCCAGATGTTTGACAGTTTATTGAAGGCACCAGATGCCAGTGCGATTCTTGATAATATTTCTGGCGTTGAGTCCCCTGTAGATGTCATTTTGCTGGTATGTGAAGCTTTTGACTTATCCCAGAACACGTTGGTAAGATCGATAGTTTTTGTTTTTGCTGTGTTCATGTGTACTGCTGCATTAATTTTGGCGATGGTTTTTTCTGTTGCAACAATATGCTCTTGACCCAGCCTTCGAAGATCTGTCGTGAACTGACGTCCTTTCCGAAACATTCGTGCCCAGTCTGTCACAGTTGTCTTCGACACACATTTTTCGATGAATGTCCACTGGTCGACATCCTTCAAATTAAAAAAAACTGAATCACCGCTCTTTTATCTTCTGTGGACGGATTTTGGTTCAACCAGGCCATTTTCTCATCGGTCAAAAACAGAACCTATGCATCATGGGACGATAAGCACGTGCTCTTTTATTCAATGGTCAGTACTTATCACATGACTATGACATGATCATGTTCACCGTACGCAATTACGCTCGGTGCGGGAAGGAACGGATTTCAAATGAACGCTCCTAATATATATATATATATATATATATATATATATATATATATATATATATATATATATATATATATATATATATATATATATATATATACACTAGCTGACCCGGCCCGGCTTCGCCCAGGCCCTGGAGGGGATCTATCTATCTATCAGTCTGTCTGTCTGCTTGTTTGTCTGTCTGTCTGTCTGTCTGTCTGACCCTGCCCGGCATCGCCTGGCTCCTGGTGTGGAGCATCTCATTTAATTCATATAAGTAGTCATATAATGCTCCCGTTCCCGTTACCGACTGTCTGTCTGTCTGTCTGTCCCGGCCCGGCTTCACCCAGTCCCTGGTGGGGAGCATGTCATTTAATTCATTCATATAAGTAGTCAAATAAGCTTCCGTTCCCGACTATCTGTCTATCTATCTGACCCGGCGTGGTTTCGCCCAGCTCCTGGCGCACAGTAACTTAAAAGAATGTCCTTCCACACACCATTCATTATTTTTAATGAAAACTGTTTTTAATCACCGACATGACAGTTGATAAGTTTTGTAAGCAGAAAAAGATGGGTTAAAATGTTATGCATAATGCATTATTTTTATGCAAACTTTAAAAATACCTTAAAGATTATATCATTATTTAATATAACTCATATGCCTAAAAATAACTATAGACAAAGAGTTTAACAATAGTGCAGGTAAGTCCAACAATATGACTATAAAGTATATAGAAATGTTATTAAAAGTTATGCCCCTTGAAATAACTTTTCTAGAGTGAAGTCCCCCTGCTATATAGACATTATATAATGAAAATGGAAAAGTAAATGTTATTAAACAAGTAGAAGATTTTACATTAAGAAATTATTATAGTCGGTTGCATAGGAATGAAAGGAAGACGTGTAGAAAATTTCATCTCAATCGGATGTACCGTTATCGAACGCATCCAAGACCCACAAACCCACAAACATACACTCTGTTTTATAGATATAGATATATATATATACCACTACTTTTATCGTTTCTTTACTTATTCAGTAAATTTATTCAGTCAATGGAGATTTGTCTGCAACAGACGAGCAATATCTCCTGAGGGCCTATTCTCGCTGGTCGAGGGATCCGCACGAGTCAGGCGGTGAGTCTGACGATAGTACACGTTTACACAGGTCCAGACACTTGATGTACGCGTCCTATGGTCCAGGCGCGTACGAGGCCCTTACCTGTGGTCTTGGCTGAACGCCTCTAAGTCAAGTTCCATGGTTTTCAGGGTATGGCCACCGCTCGCCACCTGCTCGTGGAGGCGAGGTCTCGGAGGTTTGACGCTGAGCCGCCAGCGTCTGCAGCCTACCTTGTTCCAGACGTACTGGTTATCCATTCCTCTGGAATAAACAAGGCAAGGCCGAGAGAGGAAACATGCAGCTTGGGCACAGCATGTTCTCCGAAGCTCTGCCCAGGCACTGTGATGGAATTTTGGCCAAATTCCAACTCACATACATTGGTCTGTCAAGACTGCAAGGTGCCACTCATCTGTATATGTATATATATTGTTGTTTTATATTAATTAACACAATATATATATATATATATATATAAAACATTGTGTTAATTAATAAAAAATAACAAACTTATCTACTCAAATTTTCTCCATCTGTTGATCATCAGTGTCACAGATAGATAGATGTACGCAGTCGTAATTAGTCTTCAGCTGCTGCCTATGTTCAGCAGTAAGTTCAATTGTGGACAACACTAGGTGTCGGTTAGCTGGACAACACTAGGTGTCGGTTAGCTGGACAACACTAGGTGTCGGTTAGCTGGACAACACTAGGTGTCGGTTAGCTGGACAACACTAGGTGTCGGTTAGCTGGACAACACTAGGTGTCGGTTAGCTGGACAACACTAGGTGTCGGTTAGCTGGACAACACTAGGTGTCGGTTAGCTGGACAACACTAGGTGTCGGTTAGCTGGACAACACGAGGTGTCGGTTAGCTGGACAACATTAGGTCTCGGTTAGCTGGACAACATTAGGTCTCGGTTAGCTGGACAACACGAGGTGTCGGTTAGCTGGACAACACGAGGTGTCGGTTAGCTGGACAACACTAGGTGTCGGTTAGCTGGACAACACTAGGTGTCGGTTAGCTGGACAACACTAGGTCCTCGGTTAGCTGGACAACATTAGGTCTCGGTTAGCTGGACAACATAGGTCTCGGTTAGCTGGACAACACGAGGTGTCGGTTAGCTGGACAACATTAGGTGTCGGTTAGCTGGGACAACATTAGGTGTCGGTTAGCTCGACAACACGAGGTCTCGGTTAGCTCGACAACATTAGGTGTCGGTTAGCTGGACAACATTAGGTGTCGGTTAGCTGGACAACATTAGGTGTCGGTTAGCTGGACAACACTAGGTGTCGGTTAGCTGGACAACACGAGGTGTCGTTAGCTGGACAACACGAGGTGTCGGTTAGCTGGACAACACTAGGTGTCGGTTAGCTGGACAACACTAGGTGTCGGTTAGCTGGACAACATTAGGTCTCGGTTAGCTGGACAACATTACGTGTCGGTTAGCTGGACAACACGAGGTGTCGGTTAGCTGGACAACACGAGGTGTCGGTTAGCTGGACAACACGAGGTGTCGGTTAGCTGGACAACACGAGGTGTCGGTTAGCTGGACAACACGAGGTGTCGGTTAGCTGGACAACACGAGGTGTCGGTTAGCTGGACAACACGAGGTGTCGGTTAGCTGGACAACACGAGGTGTCGGTTAGCTGGACAACACGAGGTGTCGGTTAGCTGGACAACACTAGGTCTCGGTTAGCTGGACAACACTAGGTGTCGGTTAGCTGGACAACACTAGGTGTCGGTTAGCTGGACAACACTAGGTGTCGGTTAGCTGGACAACACTAGGTCTCGGTTAGCTGGACAACACGAGGTGTCGGTTAGCTGGACAACAAGAGGTGTCGTTAGCTGGACAACATTAGGTCTCGGTTAGCTGGACAACATTAGGTCTCGGTTAGCTGGACAACACGAGGTGTCGGGTTAGCTGGACAACAGGAGGTGTCGGTTACCTTGACCAACACTAGGACTCGGTTAGCTGGACAACACGAGGTGTCGGTTAGCTGGACAATACTATGGTCTCGGTTAGCTGGACAACACTAGGGTCTCGGTTAGCTGGACAACATGAGGTGTCGTTAGCTGGACAACACACTAGGTGTCGGTTAGCTGGACAACACTAGGTCTCGGTTAGCTGGGACAACAAGAGGTGTCGGTTAGCTGGACAACACTAGGTGTCGGTAGCTGGACAACACTAGGTCTCGCTTAGCTGGACAACACGAGGTGTCGGTTAGCTGGACAACATTAGGTGTCGGTTAGCTTGGACAACAACGAGGTGTCGGTTAGCTGGACAACACTAGGTGTCGGTTAGCTGGACAACACGAGTGTCGGTTAGCTGGACAACACTAGGTGTCGGTAGATTGGACAACATTAGGTCCTCGGTAGCTGGACAACACTAGGTGCTACGTTAGCTGGACAACATTAGGTGTCGGTTAGCTGACAACATTAGGTGTCGGTTAGCTGGACAACACTAGGTGTCGGTTAGCTGGACAACACTAGGTGTCGGTTAGCTGGACAACACTAGGTGTCGGTTAGCTGGACAACACTAGGTGTCGGTTAGCTGGACAACATTAGGTGTCGGTTAGCTGGACAACACGAGGTGTCGGTTAGCTGGACAACACTAGGTGTCGGTTAGCTGGACAACACTAGGTGTCGGTTAGCTGGACAACACTAGGTGTCGGTTAGCTGGACAACACTAGGTGTCGGTTAGCTGGACAACACTAGGTGTCGGTTAGCTGGACAACACTAGGTGTCGGTTAGCTGGACAACACTAGGTGTCGGTTAGCTGGACAACACTAGGTGTCGGTTAGCTGGACAACACTAGGTGTCGGTTAGCTGGACAACATTAGGTGTCGGTTAGCTGGACAACACGAGGTGTCGGTTAGCTGGACAACACTAGGTGTCGGTTAGCTGGACAACACTAGGTGTCGGTTAGCTGGACAACACTAGGTGTCGGTTAGCTGGACAACACTAGGTGTCGGGTTTAGCTGGACAACAATTAGGTTGTCGGTTAGCTGGACAACACGAGGTGTCGGTTAGCTGGACAACACTAGGTGTCGGTTAGCTGGAGCACACTAGGGTGTCGGTTAGCTGGACAAACACTAGGTCTCGGTTAGCTGGACAACACTAGGGTCTCGTTAGCTGGACAACACTAGGTGTCGGTTAGCTGGACAACATTAGGTGTCGGTTACTGGACAACATTAGGTCGTCGGTTAGCTGGACAACATTAGGTCTCGGTTGCTTGGACAACACGAGGTGTCGGTTAGCTGGACAACACTAGGTGTCGGTTACTGGACAACAATTAGGTGTCGGGTTAGCTGTACAACACTAGGTGTCGGTTACTGGACAACATTAGGTCTCGGTTAGCTGGACAACATTAGGTGTCGGTTAGCTTGACAACATTAGGTGTCAGGTTAGCTGGACAACATTAGGTGTCGGTTTAGCTGGACAACATTAGGTGTCGGTTAGCTGGACAACACGAGGTCTCGGTTAGCTCGACAACACGAGGTGTCGGTTAGCTGGACAACATTAGGTGTCGGTTAGCTGGACAACATTAGGTGTCGGTTAGCTGGACAACACTAGGTGTCGGTTAGCTGGACAACACAAGGTGTCGGTTAGCTGGACAACACTAGGTGTCGGTTAGCTGGACAACACGAGGTGTCGGTTAGCTGGACAACACTAGGTCTCGGTTAGCTGGACAACATTAGGTGTCGGTTAGCTGGACAACATTAGGTGTCGGTTAGCTGGACAACATTAGGTGTCGGTTAGCTGGACAACATTAGGTGTCGGTTAGCTATACAACATTAGGTGTCGGTTAGCTGGACAACACGAGGTGTCGGTTAGCTGGACAACATTAGGTGTCGGTTAGCTGGACAACACTAGGTGTCGGTTAGCTGGACAACATTAGGTGTCGGTTAGCTGGACAACACTAGGTGTCGGTTAGCTGGACAACACTAGGTGTCGGTTAGCTGGACAACACTAGGTGTCGGTTAGCTGGACAACACTAGGTCTCGGTTAGCTGGACAACACTAGTGTCGGTTAGCTGGACAACACGAGGTGTCGGTTAGCTGGACAACACTAGGTGTCGGTTAGCTGGACAACATTAGGTCTCGGTTAGCTGGACAACACGAGGTGTCGGTTAGCTGGACAACACGAGGTGTCGGTTAGCTGGACAACACTAGGTGTCGGTTAGCTGGACAACACTAGGTGTCGGTTAGCTGGACAACACTAGGTCTCGGTTAGCTGGACAACATTAGGTCTCGGTTAGCTGGACAACATTAGGTCTCGGTTAGCTGGACAACACTAGGTGTCGGTTAGCTGGACAACATTAGGTGTCGGTTAGCTGGACAACATTAGGTGTCGGTTAGCTGGACAACACGAGGTCTCGGTTAGCTCGACAACACGAGGTGTCGGTTAGCTGGACAACATTAGGTGTCGGTTAGCTGGACAACACTAGGTGTCGGTTAGCTGGACAACACTAGGTGTCGGTTAGCTGGACAACACGAGGTGTCGGTTAGCTGGACAACACGAGGTGTCGGTTAGCTGGACAACACTAGGTGTCGGTTAGCTGGACAACATTAGGTCTCGGTTAGCTGGACAACACTAGGTGTCGGTTAGCTGGACAACACGAGGTGTCGGTTAGCTGGACAACACGAGGTGTCGGTTAGCTGGACAACACTAGGTGTCGGTTAGCTGGACAACATTAGGTCTCGGTTAGCTGGACAACATTAGGTGTCGGTTAGCTGGACAACACTAGGTCTCGGTTAGCTGGACAACACGAGGTGTCGGTTAGCTGGACAACACGAGGTGTCGGTTAGCTGGACAACACGAGGTGTCGGTTAGCTGGACAACACGAGGTGTCGGTTAGCTGGACAACACTAGGTGTCGGTTAGCTGGACAACACTAGGTGTCGGTTAGCTGGACAACACTAGGTCTCGGTTAGCTGGACAACATTAGGTCTCGGTTAGCTGGACAACATTAGGTCTCGGTTAGCTGGACAACACTAGGTGTCGGTTAGCTGGACAACATTAGGTGTCGGTTAGCTGGACAACATTAGGTGTCGGTTAGCTGGACAACACGAGGTCTCGGTTAGCTCGACAACACGAGGTGTCGGTTAGCTGGACAACATTAGGTGTCGGTTAGCTGGACAACATTAGGTGTCGGTTAGCTGGACAACACTAGGTGTCGGTTAGCTGGACAACACGAGGTGTCGGTTAGCTGGACAACACTAGGTCTCGCTTAGCTGGACAACACTAGGTGTCGGTTAGCTGGACAACACTAGGTGTCGGTTAGCTGGACAACATTAGGTCTCGGTTAGCTGGACAACATTAGGTGTCGGTTAGCTGGACAACACTAGGTCTCGGTTAGCTGGACAACACGAGGTGTCGGTTAGCTGGACAACACGAGGTGTCGGTTAGCTGGACAACACGAGGTGTCGGTTAGCTGGACAACACGAGGTGTCGGTTAGCTGGACAACACGAGGTGTCGGTTAGCTGGACAACACGAGGTGTCGGTTAGCTGGACAACACGAGGTGTCGGTTAGCTGGACAACACGAGGTGTCGGTTAGCTGGACAACATTAGGTCTCGGTTAGCTGGACAACACTAGGTGTCGGTTAGCTGGACAACACTAGGTGTCGGTTAGCTGGACACACTAGGTGTCGGTTAGCTGGACAACACTAGGTCTCGGTTATCTGGACAACACGAGGTGTCGGTTAGCTGGACAACACGAGGTGTCGGTTAGCTGGACAACATTAGGTCTCGGTTAGCTGGACAACATTAGGTCTCGGTTAGCTGGACAACACGAGGTGTCGGTTAGCTGGACAACAGGAGGTGTCGGTTACCTTGACAACACTAGGACTCGGTTAGCTGGACAACACAAGGTGTCGGTTAGCTGGACAATACTAGGTCTCGGTTAGCTGGACACACTAGGTCTCGGTTAGCTGGACAACATGAGGTGTCGGTTAGCTGGACAACACTAGGTGTCGGTTAGCTGGACAACACGAGGTGTCGGTTAGCTGGACAACACTAGGTGTCGGTTAGCTGGACAACACTAGGTGTCGGTTAGCTGGACAACACTAGGTGTCGGTTAGCTGGACAACACGAGGTGTCGGTTAGCTGGACAACATTAGGTGTCGGTTAGCTGGACAACACGAGGTGTCGGTTAGCTGGACAACACTAGGTGTCGGTTAGCTGGACAACACAAGGTGTCGGTTAGCTGGACAACACTAGGTGTCGGTTAGCTGGACAACATTAGGTGTCGGTTAGCTGGACAACACGAGGTGTCGGTTAGCTGGACAACACTAGGTGTCGGTTAGCTGGACAACACTAGGTGTCGGTTAGCTGGACAACACTAGGTGTCGGTTAGCTGGACAACACTAGGTGTCGGTTAGCTGGACAACATTAGGTGTCGGTTAGCTGGACAACACGAGGTGTCGGTTAGCTGGACAACACTAGGTGTCGGTTAGCTGGACAACACTAGGTGTCGGTTAGCTGGACAACACTAGGTCTCGGTTAGCTGGACAACACTAGGTGTCGGTTAGCTGGACAACACGAGGTGTCGGTTAGCTGGACAACACTAGGTGTCGGTTAGCTGGACAACATTAGGTCTCGGTTAGCTGGACAACACGAGGTGTCGGTTAGCTGGACAACACGAGGTGTCGGTTAGCTGGACAACACTAGGTGTCGGTTAGCTGGACAACACTAGGTGTCGGTTAGCTGGACAACACTAGGTCTCGGTTAGCTGGACAACATTAGGTCTCGGTTAGCTGGACAACATTAGGTCTCGGTTAGCTGGACAACACTAGGTGTCGGTTAGCTGGACAACATTAGGTGTCGGTTAGCTGGACAACATTAGGTGTCGGTTAGCTGGACAACACGAGGTCTCGGTTAGCTCGACAACACGAGGTGTCGGTTAGCTGGACAACATTAGGTGTCGGTTAGCTGGACAACATTAGGTGTCGGTTAGCTGGACAACACTAGGTGTCGGTAGCTGGACAACACGAGGTGTCGGTTAGCTGGACAACACGAGGTGTCGGTTAGCTGGACAACACTAGGTGTCGGTTAGCTGGACAACACTAGGTGTCGGTTAGCTGGACAACATTAGGTCTCGGTTAGCTGGACAACATTAGGTGTCGGTTAGCTGGACAACACTAGGTCTCGGTTAGCTGGACAACACGAGTGTCGGTTAGCTGGACAACACGAGGTGTCGGTTAGCTGGACAACACGAGGTGTCGGTTAGCTGGACAACACGAGGTGTCGGTTAGCTGGACAACACTAGGTGTCGGTTAGCTGGACAACACTAGGTGTCGGTTAGCTGGACAACACTAGGTCTCGGTTAGCTGGACAACATTAGGTCTCGGTTAGCTGGACAACATTAGGTCTCGGTTAGCTGGACAACACTAGGTGTCGGTTAGCTGGACAACATTAGGTGTCGGTTAGCTGGACAACATTAGGTGTCGGTTAGCTGGACAACACGAGGTCTCGGTTAGCTCGACAACACGAGGTGTCGGTTAGCTCGACAACATTAGGTGTCGGTTAGCTGGACAACATTAGGTGTCGGTTAGCTGGACAACACTAGGTGTCGGTTAGCTGGACAACACGAGGTGTCGGTTAGCTGGACAACACTAGGTCTCGCTTAGCTGGACAACACTAGGTGTCGGTTAGCTGGACAACACTAGGTGTCGGTTAGCTGGACAACATTAGGTCTCGGTTAGCTGGACAACATTAGGTGTCGGTTAGCTGGACAACACTAGGTCTCGGTTAGCTGGACAACACGAGGTGTCGGTTAGCTGGACAACACGAGGTGTCGGTTAGCTGGACAACACAAGGTGTCGGTTAGCTGGACAACACGAGGTGTCGTTAGCTGGACAACACGAGGTGTCGGTTAGCTGGACAACACGAGGTGTCGGTTAGCTGGACAACACGAGGTGTCGGTTAGCTGGACAACACGAGGTGTCGGTTAGCTGGACAACATTAGGTGTCGGTTAGCTGGACAACACTAGGTGTCGGTTAGCTGGACAACACTAGGTGTCGGTTAGCTGGACAACACTAGGTGTCGGTTAGCTGGACAACACTAGGTCTCGGTTATCTGGACAACACGAGGTGTCGTTAGCTGGACAACACGAGGTGTCGGTTAGCTGGACAACATTAGGTCTCGGTTAGCTGGACAACATTAGGTCTCGGTTAGCTGGACAACACGAGGTGTCGGTTAGCTGGACAACAGGAGGTGTCGGTTACCTTGACAACACTAGGACTCGGTTAGCTGGACAACACAAGGTGTCGGTTAGCTGGACAATACTAGGTCTCGGTTAGCTGGACAACACTAGGTCTCGGTTAGCTGGACAACATGAGGTGTCGGTTAGCTGGACAACACTAGGTGTCGGTTAGCTGGACAACACGAGGTGTCGGTTAGCTGGACAACACTAGGTGTCGGTTAGCTGGACAACACTAGGTGTCGGTTAGCTGGACAACACTAGGTGTCGGTTAGCTGGACAACACGAGGTGTCGGTTAGCTGGACAACATTAGGTGTCGGTTAGCTGGACAACACGAGGTGTCGGTTAGCTGGACAACACTAGGTGTCGGTTAGCTGGACAACACAAGGTGTCGGTTAGCTGGACAACACTAGGTGTCGGTTAGCTGGACAACATTAGGTGTCGGTTAGCTGGACAACACGAGGTGTCGGTTAGCTGGACAACACTAGGTGTCGGTTAGCTGGACAACACTAGGTGTCGGTTAGCTGGACAACACTAGGTGTCGGTTAGCTGGACAACACGAGGTGTCGGTTAGCTGGACAACATTAGGTGTCGGTTAGCTGGACAACACGAGGTGTCGGTTAGCTGGACAACACTAGGTGTCGGTTAGCTGGACAACACAAGGTGTCGGTTAGCTGGACACACTAGGTGTCGGTTAGCTGGACAACATTAGGTGTCGGTTAGCTGGACAACACGAGGTGTCGGTTAGCTGGACAACACTAGGTGTCGGTTAGCTGGACAACACTAGGTGTCGGTTAGCTGGACAACATTAGGTGTCGGTTAGCTGGACAACACTAGGTCTCGGTTAGCTGGACAACACGAGGTGTCGGTTAGCTGGACAACACGAGGTGTCGGTTAGCTGGACAACACGAGGTGTCGGTTAGCTGGACAACACGAGGTGTCGGTTAGCTGGACAACACGAGGTGTCGGTTAGCTGGACAACACGAGGTGTCGGTTAGCTGGACAACACGAGGTGTCGGTTAGCTGGACAACACGAGGTGTCGGTTAGCTGGACAACACGAGGGTCGTTAGTGGACAAACATTAGGTCTCGGTTAGCTGGACAACATTAGGTCTCGGTTAGCTGGACAACACTAGGTGTCGGTTAGCTGGACAACACTAGGTGTCGGTTAGCTGGACAACACTAGGTCTCGGTTAGCTGGACAACACGAGGTGTCGGTTAGCTGGACAACACGAGGTGTCTGTTAGCTGGACAACATTAGGTCTCGGTTAGCTGGACAACATTAGGTCTCGGTTAGCTGGACAACACGAGGTGTCGGTTAGCTGGACAACAGGAGGTGTCGGTTACCTTGACAACACTAGGACTCGGTTAGCTGGACAACACGAGGTGTCGGTTAGCTGGTCAATACTAGGTCTCGGTTAGCTGGACAACACTAGGTCTCGGTTAGCTGGACAACACGAGGTGTCGGTTAGCTGGACAACACTAGGTGTCGGTTAGCTGGACAACACTAGGTCTCGGTTAGCTGGACAACACGAGGTGTCGGTTAGCTGGACAACACTAGGTGTCGGTTAGCTGGACAACACTAGGTCTCGCTTAGCTGGACAACACGAGGTGTCGGTTAGCTGGACAACATTAGGTGTCGGTTAGCTGGACAACACGAGGTGTCGGTTAGCTGGACAACACTAGGTGTCGGTTAGCTGGACAACACAAGGTGTCGGTTAGCTGGACAACACTAGGTGTCGGTTAGATGGACAACATTAGGTCTCGGTTAGCTGGACAACACTAGGTCTCGGTTAGCTGGACAACATTAGGTGTCGGTTAGCTGGACAACATTAGGTGTCGGTTAGCTGGACAACACTAGGTGTCGGTTAGCTGGACAACACTAGGTGTCGGTTAGCTGGACAACACTAGGTGTCGGTTAGCTGGACAACACTAGGTGTCGGTTAGCTGGACAACATTAGGTGTCGGTTAGCTGGACAACACGAGGTGTCGGTTAGCTGGACAACACTAGGTGTCGGTTAGCTGGGACAACACTAGGTGTCGGTTAGCTGGACAACACTAGGTGTCGGTTAGCTGGACAACACTAGGTGTCGGTTAGCTGGACAACACTAGGTGTCGGTTAGCTGGACAACACTAGGTGTCGGTTAGCTGGACAACACTAGGTGTCGGTTAGCTGGACAACACTAGGTGTCGGTTAGCTGGACAAACACTAGGTGTCGGTTAGCTGGACACATTAGGTGTCGGTTAGCTGGACAACACGAGGTGTCGGTTAGCTGGACAACACTAGGTGTCGGTTAGCTGGACAACACTAGGTGTCGGTTAGCTGGACAACACTAGGTGTCGGTTAGCTGGACAACACTAGGTGTCGGTTAGCTGGACAACATTAGGTGTCGGTTAGCTGGACAACACGAGGTGTCGGTTAGCTGGACAACACTAGGTGTCGGTTAGCTGGACAACACTAGGTGTCGGTTAGCTGGACAACACTAGGTCTCGGTTAGCTGGACAACACTAGGTGTCGGTTAGCTGGACAACACGAGGTGTCGGTTAGCTGGACAACACTAGGTGTCGGTTAGCTGGACAACATTAGGTCTCGGTTAGCTGGACAACACGAGGTGTCGGTTAGCTGGACAACACGAGGTGTCGGTTAGCTGGACAACACTAGGTGTCGGTTAGCTGGACAACACTAGGTGTCGGTTAGCTGGACAACACTAGGTCTCGGTTAGCTGGACAACATTAGGTCTCGGTTAGCTGGACAACATTAGGTCTCGGTTAGCTGGACAACACTAGGTGTCGGTTAGCTGGACAACATTAGGTGTCGGTTAGCTGGACAACATTAGGTGTCGGTTAGCTGGACAACACGAGGTGTCGGTTAGCTCGACAACACGAGTGTCGGTTAGCTGGACAACATTAGGTGTCGGTTAGCTGGACAACATTAGGTGTCGGTTAGCTGGACAACACTAGGTGTCGGTTAGCTGGACAACACAAGGTGTCGGTTAGCTGGACAACACTAGGTGTCGGTTAGCTGGACAACACGAGGTGTCGGTTAGCTGGACAACACTAGGTCTCGGTTAGCTGGACAACATTAGGTGTCGGTTAGCTGGACAACATTAGGTGTCGGTTAGCTGGACAACATTAGGTGTCGGTTAGCTGGACAACATTAGGTGTCGGTTAGCTATACAACATTAGGTGTCGGTTAGCTGGACAACACGAGGTGTCGGTTAGCTGGACAACATTAGGTGTCGGTTAGCTGGACAACACTAGGTGTCGGTTAGCTGGACAACATTAGGTGTCGGTTAGCTGGACAACACGAGGTGTCGGTTAGCTGGACAACACTAGGTGTCGGTTAGCTGGACAACACTAGGTGTCGGTTAGCTGGACAACACTAGGTCTCGGTTAGCTGGACAACACTAGGTGTCGGTTAGCTGGACAACACGAGGTGTCGGTTAGCTGGACAACACTAGGTGTCGGTTAGCTGGACAACATTAGGTCTCGGTTAGCTGGACAACACGAGGTGTCGGTTAGCTGGACAACACGAGGTGTCGGTTAGCTGGACAACACTAGGTGTCGGTTAGCTGGACAACACTAGGTGTCGGTTAGCTGGACAACACTAGGTCTCGGTTAGCTGGACAACATTAGGTCTCGGTTAGCTGGACAACATTAGGTCTCGGTTAGCTGGACACACTAGGTGTCGGTTAGCTGGACAACATTAGGTGTCGGTTAGCTGGACAACATTAGGTGTCGGTTAGCTGGACAACACGAGGTCTCGGTTAGCTCGACAACACGAGGTGTCGGTTAGCTGGACAACATTAGGTGTCGGTTAGCTGGACAACACTAGTGTCGGTTAGCTGGACAACACTAGGTGTCGGTTAGCTGGACAACACGAGGTGTCGGTTAGCTGGACAACACGAGGTGTCGGTTAGCTGGACAACACTAGGTGTCGGTTTAGCTGGACAACATAGGTCTCGGTTAGCTGGACAACACTAGGTGTCGGTTAGCTGGACAACACGAGGTGTCGGTTAGCTGGACAACACGAGGTGTCGGTTAGCTGGACAACACTAGGTGTCGGTTAGCTGGACAACATTAGGTGTCGGTTAGCTGGACAACATTAGGTGTCGGTTAGCTGGACAACACTAGGTCTCGGTTAGCTGGACAACACGAGGTGTCGGTTAGCTGGACAACACGAGGTGTCGGTTAGCTGGACAACACGAGGTGTCGGTTAGCTGGACAACACGAGGTGTCGGTTAGCTGGAACAACACTAGGTGTCGGTTAGCTGGACAACACTAGGTGTCGGTAGCTGGACAACACTAGTCTCGGTTAGCTGGACAACATTAGGTCTCGGTTAGCTGGACAACATTAGGTCTCGGTTAGCTGGACAACACTAGGTGTCGGTTAGCTGGACAACATTAGGTGTCGGTTAGCTGGACAACATTAGGTGTCGGTTAGCTGGACAACACGAGGTCTCGGTTAGCTCGACAACACGAGGTGTCGGTTAGCTGGACAACATTAGGTGTCGGTTAGCTGGACAACATTAGGTGTCGGTTAGCTGGACAACACTAGGTGTCGGTTAGCTGGACAACACGAGGTGTCGGTTAGCTGGACAACACTAGGTCTCGCTTAGCTGGACAACACTAGGTGTCGGTTAGCTGGACAACACTAGGTGTCGGTTAGCTGGACAACATTAGGTCTCGGTTAGCTGGACAACATTAGGTGTCGGTTAGCTGGACACACTAGGTCTCGGTTAGCTGGACAACACGAGGTGTCGGTTAGCTGGACAACACGAGGTGTCGGTTAGCTGGACAACACGAGGTGTCGGTTAGCTGGACAACACGAGGTGTCGGTTAGCTGGACAACACGAGGTGTCGGTTAGCTGGACAACACGAGGTGTCGGTTAGCTGGACAACACGAGGTGTCGGTTAGCTGGACAACACGAGGTGTCGGTTAGCTGGACAACATAGGTCTCGGTTAGCTGGACAACACTAGGTGTCGGTTAGCTGGACAACACTAGGTGTCGGTTAGCTGGACAACACTAGGTGTCGGTTAGCTGGACAACACTAGGTCTCGGTTTATCTGGACAACACGAGGTGTCGGTTAGCTGGACAACACGAGGTGTCGGTTAGCTGGACAACATTAGGTCTCGGTTAGCTGGACAACATTAGGTCTCGGTTAGCTGGACAACACGAGGTGTCGGTTAGCTGGACAACAGGAGGTGTCGGTTACCTGACAACACTAGGACTCGGTTAGCTGGACAACACAAGGTGTCGGTTAGCTGGACAATACTAGGTCTCGGTTAGCTGGACAACACTAGGTCTCGGTTAGCTGGACAACATGAGGTGTCGGTTAGCTGGACAACACTAGGTGTCGGTTAGCTGGACAACACGAGGTGTCGTTAGCTGGACAACACTAGGTGTCGGTTAGCTGGACAACACTAGGTGTCGGTTAGCTGGACAACACTAGGTGTCGGTTAGCTGGACAACACGAGGTGTCGGTTAGCTGGACAACATTAGGTGTCGGTTAGCTGGACAACACGAGGTGTCGGTTAGCTGGACAACACTAGGTGTCGGTTAGCTGGACAACACAAGGTGTCGGTTAGCTGGACAACACTAGGTGTCGGTTAGCTGGACAACATTAGGTGTCGGTTAGCTGGACAACACGAGGTGTCGGTTAGCTGGACAACACTAGGTGTCGGTTAGCTGGACAACACTAGGTGTCGGTTAGCTGGACAACACTAGGTGTCGGTTAGCTGGACAACACTAGGTGTCGGTTAGCTGGACAACATTAGGTGTCGGTTAGCTGGACAACACGAGGTGTCGGTTAGCTGGACAACACTAGGTGTCGGTTAGCTGGACAACACTAGGTGTCGGTTAGCTGGACAACACTAGGTCTCGGTTAGCTGGACAACACTAGGTGTCGGTTAGCTGGACAACACGAGGTGTCGGTTAGCTGGACAACACTAGGTGTCGGTTAGCTGGACAACATTAGGTCTCGGTTAGCTGGACAACACGAGGTGTCGGTTAGCTGGACAACACGAGGTGTCGGTTAGCTGGACAACACTAGGTGTCGGTTAGCTGGACAACACTAGGTGTCGGTTAGCTGGACAACACTAGGTCTCGGTTAGCTGGACAACATTAGGTCTCGGTTAGCTGGACAACATTAGGTCTCGGTTAGCTGGACAACACTAGGTGTCGGTTAGCTGGACAACATTAGGTGTCGGTTAGCTGGACAACATTAGGTGTCGGTTAGCTGGACAACACGAGGTCTCGGTTAGCTCGACAACACGAGGTGTCGGTTAGCTGGACAACATTAGGTGTCGGTTAGCTGGACAACATTAGGTGTCGGTTAGCTGGACAACACTAGGTGTCGGTTAGCTGGACAACACGAGGTGTCGGTTAGCTGGACAACACGAGGTGTCGGTTAGCTGGACAACACTAGGTGTCGGTTAGCTGGACAACACTAGGTGTCGGTTAGCTGGACAACATTAGGTCTCGGTTAGCTGGACAACATTAGGTGTCGGTTAGCTGGACAACACTAGGTCTCGGTTAGCTGGACAACACGAGGTGTCGGTTAGCTGGACAACACGAGGTGTCGGTTAGCTGGACAACACGAGGTGTCGGTTAGCTGGACAACACGAGTGTCGGTTAGCTGGACAACACTAGGTGTCGGTTAGCTGGACAACACTAGGTGTCGGTTAGCTGGACAACACTAGGTCTCGGTTAGCTGGACAACATTAGGTCTCGGTTAGCTGGACAACATTAGGTCTCGGTTAGCTGGACAACACTAGGTGTCGGTTAGCTGGACAACATTAGGTGTCGGTTAGCTGGACAACATTAGGTGTCGGTTAGCTGGACAACACGAGGTCTCGGTTAGCTCGACAACACGAGGTGTCGGTTAGCTGGACAACATTAGGTGTCGGTTAGCTGGACAACATTAGGTGTCGGTTAGCTGGACAACACTAGGTGTCGGTTAGCTGGACAACACGAGGTGTCGGTTAGCTGGACAACACTAGGTCTCGCTTAGCTGGACAACACTAGGTGTCGGTTAGCTGGACAACACTAGGTGTCGGTTAGCTGGACAACATTAGGTCTCGGTTAGCTGGACAACATTAGGTGTCGGTTAGCTGGACAACACTAGGTCTCGGGTTAGCTGGACAACACGAGGTGTCGGTTAGCTGGACAACACGAGGTGTCGGTTAGCTTGACAACACGAGGTGTCGGTTAGCTGGACAACACGAGGTGTCGGTTAGCTGGACAACACGAGGTGTCGGTTAGCTGGACAACACGAGGTGTCGGTTAGCTGGACAACACGAGGTGTCGGTTAGCTGGACAACACGAGGTGTCGGTTAGCTGGACAACATTAGGTGTCGGTTAGCTGGACAACACTAGGTGTCGGTTAGCTGGACAACACTAGGTGTCGGTTAGCTGGACAACACTAGGTGTCGGTTAGCTGGACAACACTAGGTCTCGGTTATCTGGAACAACACGAGGTGTCGGTTAGCTGGACAACACGAGGTGTCGGTTAGCTGGACAACATTAGGTCTCGGTTAGCTGGACAACATTAGGTCTCGGTTAGCTGGACAACACGAGGTGTCGGTTAGCTGGACAACAGGAGGTGTCGGTTACCTTGACAACACTAGGACTCGGTTAGCTGGACAACACAAGGTGTCGGTTAGCTGGACAATACTAGGTCTCGGTTAGCTGGACAACACTAGGTCTCGGTTAGCTGGACAACATGAGGTGTCGGTTAGCTGGACAACACTAGGTGTCGGTTAGCTGGACAACACGAGGTGTCGGTTAGCTGGACAACACTAGGTGTCGGTTAGCTGGACAACACTAGGTGTCGGTTAGCTGGACAACACTAGGTGTCGGTTAGCTGGACAACACGAGGTGTCGGTTAGCTGGACAACATTAGGTGTCGGTTAGCTGGACAACACGAGGTGTCGGTTAGCTGGACAACACTAGGTGTCGGTTAGCTGGACAACACAAGGTGTCGGTTAGCTGGACAACACTAGGTGTCGGTTAGCTGGACAACATTAGGTGTCGGTTAGCTGGACAACACGAGGTGTCGGTTAGCTGGACAACACTAGGTGTCGGTTAGCTGGACAACACTAGGTGTCGGTTAGCTGGACAACACTAGGTGTCGGTTAGCTGGACAACACTAGGTGTCGGTTAGCTGGACAACATTAGGTGTCGGTTAGCTGGGACAACACGAGGTGTCGGTTAGCTGGACAACACTAGGTGTCGGTTAGCTGGACAACACTAGGTGTCGGTTAGCTGGACAACACTAGGTCTCGGTTAGCTGGACAACACGAGGTGTCGGTTAGCTGGACAACACGAGGTGTCGGTTAGCTGGACAACACTAGGTGTCGGTTAGCTGGACAACATTAGGTCTCGGTTAGCTGGACAAACACGAGGTGTCGGTTAGCTGGACAACACGAGGTGTCGGTTAGCTGGACAACACTAGGTGTCGGTTAGCTGGACAACACTAGGTGTCGGTTAGCTGGACAACACTAGGTCCTCGGTTAGCTGGACAACATTAGGTCTCGGTTAGCTGGACAACATTAGGTCTCGGTTAGCTGGACAACACTAGGTGTCGGTTAGCTGGACAACATTAGGTGTCGGTTAGCTGGACAACATTAGGTGTCGGTTAGCTGGACAACACGAGGTCTCGGTTAGCTCGACAACACGAGGTGTCGGTTAGCTGGACAACATTAGGTGTCGGTTAGCTGGACAACATTAGGTGTCGGTTAGCTGGACAACACTAGGTGTCGGTTAGCTGGACAACACGAGGTGTCGGTTAGCTGGACAACACGAGGTGTCGGTTAGCTGGACAACACTAGGTGTCGGTTAGCTGGACAACACTAGGTGTCGGTTAGCTGGACAACATTAGGTCTCGGTTAGCTGGACAACATTAGGTGTCGGTTAGCTGGACAACATTAGGTGTCGGTTAGCTGGACAACATTAGGTGTCGGTTAGCTATACAACATTAGGTGTCGGTTAGCTGGACAACACGAGGTGTCGGTTAGCTGGACAACATTAGGTGTCGGTTAGCTGGACACACTAGGTGTCGGTTAGCTGGACAACATTAGGTGTCGGTTAGCTGGACAACACGAGGTGTCGGTTAGCTGGACAACACTAGGTGTCGGTTAGCTGGACAACACTAGGTGTCGGTTAGCTGGACAACACTAGGTCTCGGTTAGCTGGACAACACTAGGTGTCGGTTAGCTGGACAACACGAGGTGTCGGTTAGCTGGACAACACTAGGTGTCGGTTAGCTGGACAACATTAGGTCTCGGTTAGCTGGACAACACGAGGTGTCGGTTAGCTGGACAACACGAGGTGTCGGTTAGCTGGACAACACTAGGTGTCGGTTAGCTGGACAACACTAGGTGTCGGTTAGCTGGACAACACTAGGTCTCGGTTAGCTGGACAACATTAGGTCTCGGTTAGCTGGACAACATTAGGTCTCGGTTAGCTGGACAACACTAGGTGTCGGTTAGCTGGACAACATTAGGTGTCGGTTAGCTGGACAACATTAGGTGTCGGTTAGCTGGACAACACGAGGTCTCGGTTAGCTCGACAACACGAGGTGTCGGTTAGCTGGACAACATTAGGTGTCGGTTAGCTGGACAACATTAGGTGTCGGTTAGCTGGACAACACTAGGTGTCGGTTAGCTGGACAACACGAGGTGTCGGTTAGCTGGACAACACGAGGTGTCGGTTAGCTGGACAACACTAGGTGTCGGTTAGCTGGACAACATTAGGTCTCGGTTAGCTGGACAACACTAGGTGTCGGTTAGCTGGACAACACGAGGTGTCGGTTAGCTGGACAACACGAGGTGTCGGTTAGCTGGACAACACTAGGTGTCGGTTAGCTGGACAACATTAGGTCTCGGTTAGCTGGACAACATTAGGTGTCGGTTAGCTGGACAACACTAGGTCTCGGTTAGCTGGACAACACGAGGTGTCGGTTAGCTGGACAACACGAGGTGTCGGTTAGCTGGACAACACGAGGTGTCGGTTAGCTGGACAACACGAGGTGTCGGTTAGCTGGACAACACTAGGTGTCGGTTAGCTGGACAACACTAGGTGTCGGTTAGCTGGACAACACTAGGTCTCGGTTAGCTGGACAACATTAGGTCTCGGTTAGCTGGACAACATTAGGTCTCGGTTAGCTGGACAACACTAGGTGTCGGTTAGCTGGACAACATTAGGTGTCGGTTAGCTGGACAACATTAGGTGTCGGTTAGCTGGACAACACGAGGTCTCGGTTAGCTCGACAACACGAGGTGTCGGTTAGCTGGACAACATAGGTGTCGGTTAGCTGGACAACACTAGGTGTCGGTTAGCTGGACAACACTAGGTGTCGGTTAGCTGGACAACACGAGGTGTCGGTTAGCTGACAACACTAGGTCTCGCTTAGCTGGACAACACTAGGTGTCGGTTAGCTGGACAACACTAGGTGTCGGTTAGCTGGACAACATTAGGTCTCGGTTAGCTGGACAACATTAGGTGTCGGTTAGCTGGACAACACTAGGTCTCGGTTAGCTGGACAACACGAGGTGTCGGTTAGCTGGACAACACGAGGTGTCGGTTAGCTGGACAACACGAGGTGTCGGTTAGCTGGACAACACGAGGTGTCGGTTAGCTGGACAACACGAGGTGTCGGTTAGCTGGACAACACGAGGTGTCGGTTAGCTGGACAACACGAGGTGTCGGTTAGCTGGACAACACGAGGTGTCGGTTAGCTGGACAACATTAGGTCTCGGTTAGCTGGACAACACTAGGTGTCGGTTAGCTGGACAACACTAGGTGTCGGTTAGCTGGACAACACTAGGTGTCGGTTAGCTGGACAACACTAGGTCTCGGTTATCTGGACAACACGAGGTGTCGGTTAGCTGGACAACACGAGGTGTCGGTTAGCTGGACAACATTAGGTCTCGGTTAGCTGGACAACATTAGGTCTCGGTTAGCTGGACAACACGAGGTGTCGGTTAGCTGGACAACAGGAGGTGTCGGTTACCTTGACAACACTAGGACTCGGTTAGCTGGACAACACAAGGTGTCGGTTAGCTGGACAATACTAGGTCTCGGTTAGCTGGACAACACTAGGTCTCGGTTAGCTGGACAACATGAGGTGTCGGTTAGCTGGACAACACTAGGTGTCGGTTAGCTGGACAACACGAGGTGTCGGTTAGCTGGACAACACTAGGTGTCGGTTAGCTGGACAACACTAGGTGTCGGTTAGTTGGACAACACTAGGTGTCGGTTAGCTGGACAACACGAGGTGTCGGTTAGCTGGACAACATTAGGTGTCGGTTAGCTGGACAACACGAGGTGTCGGTTAGCTGGACAACACTAGGTGTCGGTTAGCTGGACAACACAAGGTGTCGGTTAGCTGGACAACACTAGGTGTCGGTTAGCTGGACAACATTAGGTGTCGGTTAGCTGGACAACACGAGGTGTCGGTTAGCTGGACAACACTAGGTGTCGGTTAGCTGGACAACACTAGGTGTCGGTTAGCTGGACAACACTAGGTGTCGGTTAGCTGGACAACACTAGGTGTCGGTTAGCTGGACAACATTAGGTGTCGGTTAGCTGGACAACACGAGGTGTCGGTTAGCTGGACAACACTAGGTGTCGGTTAGCTGGACAACACTAGGTGTCGGTTAGCTGGACAACACTAGGTCTCGGTTAGCTGGACAACACTAGGTGTCGGTTAGCTGGACAACACGAGGTGTCGGTTAGCTGGACAACACTAGGTGTCGGTTAGCTGGACAACATTAGGTCTCGGTTAGCTGGACAACACGAGGTGTCGGTTAGCTGGACAACACGAGGTGTCGGTTAGCTGGACAACACTAGGTGTCGGTTAGCTGGACAACACTAGGTGTCGGTTAGCTGGACAACACTAGGTCTCGGTTAGCTGGACAACATTAGGTCTCGGTTAGCTGGACAACACTAGGTCTCGGTTAGCTGGACAACACTAGGTGTCGGTTAGCTGGACAACATTAGGTGTCGGTTAGCTGGACAACATTAGGTGTCGGTTAGCTGGACAACACGAGGTCTCGGTTAGCTCGACAACACGAGGTGTCGGTTAGCTGGACAACATTAGGTGTCGGTTAGCTGGACAACATTAGGTGTCGGTTAGCTGGACAACACTAGGTGTCGGTTAGCTGGACAACACGAGGTGTCGGTTAGCTGACAACACGAGGTGTCGGTTAGCTGGACAACACTAGGTGTCGGTTAGCTGGACAACACTAGGTGTCGGTTAGCTGGACACATTAGGTCTCGGTAGCTGGACAACATTACGTGTCGTTAGCTGGACAAACACGTAGGTGTCGGTTAGCTGGACAACACGAGGTGCGGTTAGCTGGACAACACGAGGTGTCGGTTAGCTGGACAACACGAGGTGTCGGTTAGCTGGACAACACGAGGTGTCGGTTAGCTGGACAACACGAGGTCTCGGTTAGCTGGACAACACTAGGTGTCGGTTAGCTGGACAAACACGAGGTGTCGGTTAGCTGGACAACACGAGGTGTCGGTTAGCTGGACAACACTAGGGTCTCGGTTAGCTGGACAACACTAGGTGTCGTTAGCTGGGACAACCACTAGGTGTCGGTTAGCTGGACAACACTAGGTGTCGGTTAGCTGGACAACACTAGGTCTCGGTTAGCTGGACAACACGAGGTGTCGGTTAGCTGGACAACAAGAGGTGTCGGTTAGCTGGACAACATTAGGTCTCGGTTAGCTGGACAACATTAGGTCTCGGTTAGCTGGACAACACGAGGTGTCGGTTAGCTGGACAACAGGAGGTGTCGGTTACCTTGACAACACTAGGACTCGGTTAGCTGGACAACACGAGGTGTCGGTTAGCTGGACAATACTAGGTCTCGGTTAGCTGGACAACACTAGGTCTCGGTTAGCTGGACAACATGAGGTGTCGGTTAGCTGGACAACACTAGGTGTCGGTTAGCTGGACAACACTAGGTCTCGGTTAGCTGGACAACACGAGGTGTCGGTTAGCTGGACAACACTAGGTGTCGGTTAGCTGGACAACACTAGGTGCTCGGCTTAGCTGGACAACACTAGGTGTCGGTTAGCTGGACAACATTAGGTGTCGGTTAGCTGGACAACACTAGGTGTCGGTTAGCTGGACAACACTAGGTGTCGGTTAGCTGGGACAACACTAGGTGTCGGTTAGCTGGACAACACTAGGTGTCGGTTAGCTGGACAACATTAGGTCTCGGTTAGCTGGACAACACTAGGTGTCAGTTAGGCTGGACAACATTAGGTGTCGGTTAGCTGGACAACATTAGGTGTCGTTTAGCTGGACAACACGATGGTGTCGGTTAGCTGGACAACACGATGGTGTCGGTTAGCTGGACAACACGAGGTGTCGGTTATCTGGACAACACGAGGTGTCGGTTAGCTGGACAACACGAGGTCTCGGTTAGCTGGACAACACGAGGTGTCGGTTAGCTGGACAACACGAGGTGTCGGTTAGCTGGACAACATTAGGTCTCGGTTAGCTGGACAACACTAGGTGTCGGTTAGCTGGACAACACTAGGTGTCGGTTAGCTGGACAACACTAGGTGTCGGTTAGCTGGACAACACTAGGTCTCGGTTAGCTGGACAACACGAGGTGTCGGTTAGCTGGACAACACGAGGTGTCGGTTACCTTGACAACACTAGGACTCTGTTAGCTGGACAACACGAGGTGTCGGTTAGCTGGACACCACGAGGTGTCGGTTAGCTGGACAAACACGAGGTTGTCGGTTTAGCTGGACAACACGAGGTGTCGGTTAGCTGGACAACACGAGGTCTCGGTTAGCTGGACAACACTAGGTGTCGGTTAGCTGGACAACATTAGGTGTCGGTTAGCTGGAAAACATTAGGTGTCGGTTAGCTGGACAACATTAGGTGTCGGTTAGCTGGACAACACTAGGTGTCGGTTAGCTGGACAACATTAGGTGTCGGTTAGCTGGACAACATTAGGTGTCGGTTAGCTGGACAACACGAGGTGTCGGTTAGCTGGACAACACTAGGTGTCGGTTAGCTGGACAACACTAGGTGTCGGTTAGCTGGACAACACTAGGTGTCGGTTAGCTGGACAACACTAGGTCTCGGTTAGCTGGACAACACTAGGTGTCGGTTAGCTGGACAACATTAGGTCTCGGTTAGCTGGACAACATTAGGTCTCGGCTAGCTGGACAACATTAGGTCTTGGTTAGCTGGACAACATTAGGTGTCGGTTAGCTGGACAACATTAGGTGTCGGTTAGCTGGACAACATTAGGTGTCGGTTAGCTGGACAACACGAGGTGTCGGTTAGCTGGACAACACTAGGTCTCGGTTAGCTGGACAACATTAGGTGTCGGTTAGCTGGACAACATTAGGTGTCAGTTAGCTGGACAACATTAGGTGTCGGTTAGCTGGACAACATTAGGTGTCGGTTAGCTATACAACATTAGGTATCGGTTAGCTGGACAACACGAGGTGTCGGTTAGCTGGACAACATTAGGTGTCGGTTAGCTGGACAACATTAGGTGTCGGTTAGCTGGACAACACTAGGTCTCGGTTAGCTGGACAACACTAGGTGTCGGTTAGCTGGACAACACTAGGTGTCGGTTAGCTGGACAACATTAGGTCTCTGTTAGCTGGACAACACTAGGTGTCGGTTAGCTGGACAACACTAGGTGTCGGTTAGCTGGACAACACTAGGTGTCGGTTAGCTGGACAACACGAGGTGTCGGTTAGCTGGACAACATTAGGTCTCGGTTAGCTGGACAACACGAGGTGTCGGTTAGCTGGACAACACGAGGTGTCGGTTAGCTGGACAACATTAGGTCTCGGTTAGCTGGACAACATGAGGTGTCGGTTAGCTGGACAACATTAGGTCTCGGTTAGCTGGACAACACTAGGTGTCGGTTAGCTGGACAACACTAGGTGTCGGTTAGCTGGACAACACGAGGTGTCGGTTAGCTGGACAACATTAGGTCTCGGTTAGCTGGACAACACGAGGTGTCGGTTAGCTGGACAACACGAGGTGTCGGTTTGCTGGACAACACTAGGTGTCGGTTAGCTGGACAACACTAGGTGTCGGTTAGCTGGACAACACGAGGTGTCGGTTAGCTGGACAACACTAGGTGTCGGTTAGCTGGACAACACGAGGTGTCGGTTAGCTGGACAACACTAGGTGTCGGTTAGCTGGACAACACGAGGTGCTCGGTTAGCTGGACAACACTAGGTCTCGGTTAGCTGGACAACACTAGGTGCTCGGTTAGCTGGACAACACTAGGTGTCGGTTAGCTGGACAACATTAGGTCTCGGTTAGCTGGACAACACTAGGTGTCGGTTCGCTGGACAACATTAGGTTTCGGTTAGCTGGAAAACATTAGGTGTCGGTTAGCTGGACAACATTAGGTGTCGGTTAGCTGGACAACATTAGGTGTCGGTTAGCTGGACAACATTAGGTGTCGGTTAGCTGGACAACATTAGGTGTCGGTTAGCTGGACAACATTAGGTGTCGGTTAGCTGGACAACACTAGGTCTCGGTTAGCTGGACAACACTAGGTGTCGGTTAGCTGGACAACACGAGGTGTCGGTTAGCTGGACAACATTAGGTCTCGGTTAGCTGGACAACACTAGGTGTCGATTAGCTGGACAACACGAGGTGTCGGTTAGCTGGACAACACTAGGTGTCGGTTAGTTGGACAACACGAGGTGTCGGTTACCTGGGCTTTATAAAATTACAGTTTTAAAAAAAATCAGAGGACAATGCGGCGGCAATCCTTCGTCAGCTAACAATAACAAGCAATTGTTTACATTTCCACAGCTTTCCCTCATTTACACGCATCATTTATATACGTTCAATTGTGACAATGACATATCCTGTCCATTCTTTACAGTTGCCAGTCCAGGATTTCTTTGTCTGGATGTAGACCGCTTGCTGTGAGCTATCTTGTGTCAGGTTATCCAAGGATAAGACTATTATGTCGTTTCTGAACATGCCGCTGGTCTATTCCAGATGTTTGGCCCCCTTTGAGAAACTTATTCTTGGAAAGATAATCTGGTGGTTTTCGTGTGTCATCATTCATCAACATTCACTTGAGTTGCTTTTATCTCCGGTCTTGAGAGCATGGGTCGGCTGTCGGAGTGTACAACTCTGCTCAGGTGCAAACTGCCAACTTATCCCAGCAAAGACTCATTCCTCAACCAACGCTTGCCACATTAATGTGTTGCCATTCTTCCAACACTGGTAGCTCTAACTTTAATATTGTATAAATACCGGGATGTGATTACCGGTTGAAAAGCGTCTGCGACGCCTGATATAATTACCTTTCCTTGCCTATTTCCACATAATAGCTCATCTGATGAGCTGTACTTAACATGCCCACTGAACTTCTACAATTCTGATGCTTTGATTTGCCAACGCAATTTCTCCATAGCGTTTTCTTTGATTAATTATGTTTTATTAGGTTTCTCTGTATTTTGTATGAGTTCCTCTTTGCAATTGTTTCTCTCTAATTACTACTGAATGCAAATCATTTTCTATTTAAAAGATTAAAGCGTTATGACCTCTAAATTAAATGAATACACCTTCACCTCAGTAGCGTCCTTATACTGTGAAAGTTAACAGTTACAGAAAGCTGATTTCTCAAGTTACTAGAAAGCTGATTTTGTATAGTTATTAGAGAGCCTCATTCTACAGCTACCCTGAAAAAGTGATTTCTATACCCACGCACCACATTGCCCGTGTGCACACAGAGACATCAGAGATGTTATTCAATCGCCACCATGCGTTAAAATTCATTCGGCGTGAAGTTAGCAAGAACTAATGGTACATTTCCCACCTTCCCTTTCCCCATTCACAGACCACAATCAATCTACTTTCCTTCCATTCGGCGAGCAGGAAAATTAAACTCCGAATATTGAAACGTGTAAACGAGCCGAAGCACGGATGACTTTTTATTGTTGCCATCCGATTTAATCAGAGGAGGGGGGAAATCATTACTGAACGACTCTTTTTCCTGTCACATCCGCGAATCAACACATTGTCGTTGCTAAATAGTGTCGCGTGTTTCATACCTTTTTCCCCTCCTTTTTTCCCCCGCTGGTCGCAAGTGGAAAAATTGCGGGGCTGCTTGACTGCTGCAACTTGAAAGCCAGCGACTGATGAGTTAAAAATTACCGAGCGGAATTGCAAGTTGTGATAGAAACTTCACACGATACGAGTCATCGATCTCTGTTTTTGGCTCATTGTCTGGGAAGTCATAAAAAGCCTTACCTACTGCCACTACTGCGAGGTCTTAGTATAAAAACCGGGGACCGAATTGAGTATCGGAGGGAGGGACGGAGGAAGTGAGGAGTGAGGGAGGCTGGTGGGTTATTCATTTCTCTGCATTGGCCATTAAAAGGAAAATGGCGACTCTCACAAGGAAATGAATCGCTGCCTTGCCAGTTTGTAACGGAAGTGGTGTCACAAGGCAGAGAATTCTGGTACAATGATGGAAGCTGGGTAATAAAAATGCTTTAACAGATGAATGGATCTCTAAAGAGGTAATGACATTTTAGTAGAAATTGGAAATAGTAAGACAACTAAAATGAGGATACATAGCATTGTTTTTTGTTGTTGTTGTTTTTTTTTTGTTTGTCTGGTATAAACTTCGGGTATATGGCAATGCCCTGCTAGTATCTTCATGAATGTGATAAGATACAAATTTTTAAAAAAAAAGGGGGGGGGGGGACAACAAAACAGCACACGTAAAGCGGACATTGTAATTTATCACTTCTCTGTTAAATAGTCAGAAACATTTAAGCTGAACATTTCTAAGTATGGAAGATATCCAAGGAACGTTATGAAAGATTCTGTTTGGAAACCTACACATTGTTTTCTCATTCTTCAATTCCTCCCATCATCTCCTCATATTTAGTGTTCCTCTCCTCCTCCATTTCTTCTTTGTTTTGTTCTTCTCCTTTCTTCACATTCTTTCCTTACTCACCCTTCTTCTCCTTCTCCTCCTACTCCTCCTCCGTCTCTTCTACTTCTTCTTCTTCTTCTTCTTCTTCTTCTTCTTCTTCTTCTTCTTCTTCTTCTTCTTCTTCTTCTTCTTCTTCTTCTTCTTCTTCTTCTTCTTCTTCTTCTTCTTCTTCTTCTTCTTCTTCTTCTTCTTCTTCTTTTCCTCCTCCTCCTTCTCTACTGTTGATGTTTATTGCCATTCTTCGCATATAACCACATACCAATTGTAACATATTTATCAGAATAACAACCACGCATCACTACCCCATTACTCGTATAGTAACCCATAGAAGTTCTTTACTTTGACCACCCTGTATGTCCACACATGTGATGAGATACACATCTGTATCCATTACCCGTGGATGCCAAACTGAATTCTATCATCTGCTTGTCGCATTACAGTATGGATACAAGGGGTGAGCTGCTGCTGAGCTTTAACGGGAGTACAAACAAAAACACAAAAATGACTGAGAATCTTGACGATGAAAAAACACGCTAATACAGGCGAACCTTTCGATCGATGTCTTTATCATCATCATCATCATCATCATCATCATCATCATCATCATCATCATCATCATCATCATCATCATCATCATCATCATCATCATCATCATCATCATCATCGTCAAGTATCATGCCGACCGGCGTGGGCAGTCAAGGTTCACAATCTCACACGGTCGGTCACCAAAGTCTCGAATCAGGTCTGTGTTCTTGTCCCGACCATGCCATGCTGCCAAAAATTCAAGGTAATTATCTCTTTGCCTTCCTCTTGTTCTCTTCCCATCAAGCTTGCAAGTTGTCACTCAATTTTCAAGTCCATTTCCCCTTATAACATGTTCAAGAAATCTCGACTGTCTACGTCTAATTTCTCCAATCAGTCTCCGTTTGTCACGTGTCTCTTGAAGGACTGTCTCATCTGATTTTCTGTCCCTCCATGGTATTTGCATTTTTCTCAAAAACCACATCTCCACCGCCATTAGATGTTTCTCAGCTTGTTTGTTAGTTGTCCATGTTTCACACGCATACAACAATGTGGGTTCTATATAGCACGTCAACACTCTTTTTCTCAATGCAACTAACAACATTTTGTTGGTAAGTATGTTTTCCATTTTGCAGAAGGTCACCTTTGCCATGGCAAGTCTTGATCTAATCTCTGCAAGGCATCTTCTGTCAGATGTTACGACTGTTCCGAGATAGTTATACCGATCTTTATCAACGGAACAATAAAACGAAACAGTAAAAGTATACAACGAACGAACAAATAAAAAAAAAGGTGTACTTCCTGAACAATGTCCAGTCCAGGAGACTGAAAACGTTCAAATAAAAATATCCAGTGAGAGGAATGAGAGGAAAATAAACAAAACTAAAAATGAAACGAAAAGTAAAAACGAAACATAGATTCACGTGCTTCAGTGTGTCCATATTACACAGCAGAACACATGCTCATGCACAAGAACATATACGCAACAATATATGCACATGTATACATTCAGATATATAAACGCACGTTTACATGCATATGCGCACTGATATACACAGACACACATACATACACAGATACACACACACACAGATATATATATATATATATATATATATATATATATATATATATATATATATATATATATATATATAGCATATCCTTTTACAGGACTTAGCTGTCAACACCAGCATCTTTCAGCTGCATGTTGATCTCTTGGCAAGATTACGCTCAGTAGTTTGCCATTGCTTATATATATATATATATATATATATATATATATATATATATATATATATATATATATATATATATATATATATATATATATATATATATAAGAAGTCGCCGTAGGCATTCTGGCAAGCATTCCATTGCTTAGGTAGGCGGCGAATCCGCCGTCCGCAAAAAATGATTGTGATATATATTATATACTTATAAATACGATATATAAAGTTAGTTGCATGTATTTTACATGACGTCGCAGTCAGCCTCAGCATTGTTTGGTTGTTTGTGATTTGCGGTCACTAGTCCCATGTTTATACCGCTGTGCAGGTGGTCTGCTGTGGTCTGCTGCCCAATCGCCCGGGGCTGTGTTTCGGACGCAGTATGCGGGATTGCGAATCGCCTTCGTAATCCCGTCTCCGGAGCACCGATTTGGCATCACCTATAACATAATGTGGAAGTGTTTGCTTTGTAAAAATAACATCTCCTTCACGGCACACGGCTACCTCCAGAGAGGCTAAGTCTACTCCCGTAGGTCACACAATGAGCATCTCAGCACGCTGTAGGAACTAGCGTGCTCGAGGCTCCAAATGTATGTATCAAATCAGAGGAAGTATAGAACCTATTTCCACGCGTTGAGGCGTACATTGTATGTGGTGCTAGCTCCGTAGTGACATAGACCAATCGGCACTCGGCGCGTGATGTGGTCATTATCACGCAGGCTGTGGTCAATTCCCAGACATTTCCTGCTATCCATTTCAGGTTGGGTCGGCCGGTGAGCCTAAGCCAATTAAACTGATTCAGTGCTAAATAAAAAGTACGAAACAGACATGGTACACGATCACAGTATCAAGTAAAGTATCACAAATCAAATATTATAATGTACAGTCCCGTTCACTGAGCATTAAAAGTGCAAAAGAAACACGAAACAAAACAAACAACACGATGGTATATACGATGGTTGTGATATATCGTCCTTCTGTCCAACTGGGAGGTCACATTTGGCGATATATTATCCTTTGGCACTGAATCAGTTTAAAATTCCCGCCTTTACTGAGATTAGAACAGATGACCACCGGGCCAGCAGGCCAGCGTGCTATCTACTGAATTAACCAGGTTCCCACATGTGTTTGTTCAAGAACCACCGTGCGAACATGTGTATATTTCAGCTTGAAGGATTTATCTAGTTATGTTACTTTATGCTGTGTAAATTCTGCAGTATATACCTGACGAGATGCAGCGAAATATGTCAGGCAAATAAATCGTGCAATCTATTGTTTGTGTCTTCGTTATTCAAATGCCTAATGTTTTAAGAAATGTTTTCTCACTTCAAATTTAGCCTTGATCGCGGCCTGTAAGACCTGCTCTTTTCGATGTCTACTACCGGGAGATTTACAACATGCAGAATGTCCCCAGGAGCCTTTACAGTCTTTGGCCCTTGTCCGAGACAGCTAGACTTCCTATCCATTACCGCAGATCAAGTGGTGATGTAAAATCCTTTTCTAGTTTTATAACAATCTTACCATCTGTGCCGTCAATCGTCCCATGTATTCTCCGGTATGAGACGGACGTCTGACCTATAATAATTTTGATAAGTGTTTATTTGTTCCATGATTCTTATGTGCCCTAGCCATAGGGCCCAGATGCAGGCTTTTGTGAGGTCCCTTAGTTCCACATGTGAGCTTTTCGGCCCAATGATGTCCACCGAGGCACTTTTATAATTGGCTTGTGGTTCGGTTATCCGTGGTGATAGATGTTGTCGATCAAAATGGTCAGATTTCCATACATTCCAGAGCTTTGATCTTAACCAAAAGACCTAGATTGAGGTTTTGTTTGTTTGTTGCGCTTCTTAGTCCCACATACAAGAATTTCGGCCCTATGTAGTCAACCAAGACCATATGTTAAGGCTGTGTGATTCGAACTTTCGTTTGGTTTATCTTTCTGTGTCCTAATGCCCAGATCTATGCACATTACTAAACATTTGATTTTAACCAAAATACCCAGATGCAGACAGCCCGCATACATTTTCAACTTATAAATACGATCATTACGTTTTATCTCTTTCCCCCGCTATTTCGGCATCAGTACATCAGTGTAGTGGCAATTTGCTTTCTACTAGGATCCCGGCTTGAAGCTGTCCTTTGTGTTTTTTCTTGACAACACAACTTTTGCGCCAACTTCAAGACAGACACTATCATGTTGGCATTTAACGTAAGATTGACTAAGTGATTGAAAGCGAATCAGGAATACGGGTTAGAAAGAGAGATTTCTAACAGCAATGCAGTTAGCGCTCTTAGATTCCTTGTCCTTTGTTTCAACGAATGCGACATATTGATCTATTTCATTACACGAAGCGAGAGAAGTCGGGTGCGCATGAACTACTGGGACGTGGTAATAGGTATGCAAACAATGGTCTCTGTGCGTTCAAGCATAGCCAAATGATTACTTGTCTTTCTTTACATTCATTCCTTTCTGGGTTTTCGGTAATTTAACTGGATAGATCCATTATATTGCGTGCTTATGTCATTTCCTTTCTTCTTCTCTGAGTGCATTTTAGTCCTTGATAGTTTAACGCCAACCGTCATTCTGGCCTGCCGGGTCAGTACTATTATCCGCCGTTATTCTTTATAACATCTGCAAAACGACGAAGTAAACAGCACAGCTTAGACACACGCGCTAGGCAGACATTGCTCGATTGTTTTCATTGGAAATGGGAGGCGAAATTCCCAGTAATTGTCATTGAACTAGCTGTAATGAGATTTTCCGCGCTTGGTCGCAGCCAGAGTTTAACTGTTTACTCAGGACAGAGCTAAAAGCTTGTGAAAGAGTCCTCACGCTTTTAAAATTTGACACGGTCTGCTGTTGTCCGTAAAAGAAAGCTGGGCACTAACTTCAGACTGCAATAATATTAGACATTTAAGTATTTTAAGATTCTAACTAGCTGGTTCTTCCATTATTGTAAGTGGTGGAGGCAATGCTTTTCCTGGTGAGCGATGTCGTGTCTATTTGACGCGTGGAGTTAAAACGGTAACGTGTATGATTGTACGAATAAGAGCAAAATATAGAATGTCTTATAACAAGAGCAGAAAGCAAGAAGAAGAAAGAACAAAAAGACGGAAATTCGACTATAGACAAAGTAAAAAACAGAAACAATACAATGACTGGAAAGGAAACAAAACACAGAAACAGCACAATCACTAGAGAAGAAACAGAAAACAGAAGCAATAACACAGTGGTTCTCAACCTTTTTTGGCCCGTGCCTCCCTTCACCATATTTTCAGCACGTTATTCCCACCCCCCTTTCCTATCAGAAATTTGGCCCATGCCCCCTTTCACCGTATTTTCAGAACGTCATCCCCCCCCGCCCTTTCATATTTCCTATCTAAAAATCCCCCCACCCCTACACAGTATACGTAAAAATGTAAGGTAAATTTAATAGAACATACTAAAACAAGTCTAGACATCCACATAAAACATGATTTGTGGGTCTACTGACTTTATAAAATGAATTTTAGAAGGATGAGACGTACTTAACTGTAAAGTATGAAGGGAAAAACAATATCAAGTAATCGGTTCTTGTATTAAAGCGATCTTGAAATGGTCTTCATCCCCCCCCCCCCCGGAAACCCTAAAATTCCTCCCTGGGGGGGGGGGGGAATTCCCCACCGGTTGAGAACCACTGCGATAACATGACCAGAGGAGAAATAGAGCACAAAAACAGTAGCATGACTAGAAATGAACCCCCCCCCCCCCCCCCCCCCCCAAAAAAAAAAAAATAAATAAATTCAGAAACTGCCGTGAATAGAGAAGAAACAGAAAACATAAACAATATCATAACTAGAGAAGAAACAAAAAACGCAAACAGTACAATGACTAAAGAAGAAACAGTAAGATGACTAACTAAGAAACAGTACGTTAGTCGTTAGTCGCGGTTCCAACATCACAGCAAAGGGTCGTCCATATTATGCTCCGTTCTCGTGCCAGTGAATATCACATAAAATGTTCCTCACTGCCCCATGTGAACAGTGGAAAAGACAGGAGTCTCGACAAACAACAGCCCGCTCAGGCACACTGTGCATAATGCCACCGCCAGAATGTCACCACAAAAGTCCTCTACGAACAATACAGTTCACCCCTGATGAAATTGGCAGTCACTTTCTCAATCGGATTTTCACCCACAGTCTCGACGTTTCTAGATATTGCCGTTCCGTTTCTAGATGTTTTCTAGCCACCACGCCACTTTTCCTCCGAAATGTAGATCACGCAACAAAACAACCCCGAACAGATGCAAAGAAACACCTCACTGTACATAATGCCGTCGCCAGAATGCCAACACAAAAGTCCTCCTCGAAAACACAGTTCATCATCGATGGAAACGGCAGTCACTAGCAAAACCAGCAGCCACACATTTCTGCATAAGGCAAGAAAACCTCTCGCTTCTGCGACACACCAGGCGCCATGTATTCAGATATTTCTGGATGTTGTTGTTCCGTTTCTAGATGTTATCTAGCCAGCTACGCCATTTTGAGCCTACAGATCACACCACAACACTTCGGACAGATGTGAAAAAAACATATTTTACTGTACATAATGCCGTCTCCAGAATACCAAAAACAACAGTCATCCACGAAAGCACGGTTCATCGTCAAAAGAAGCGGCAGTCAACCAGAAGACCAGCAGCCACACATTTCTGCACAAGGCACAAAAACTGGTCAATTCTGGGACATAGCCATTCGCCATTGCTCTGAACATGCAGATCATGCTCCACAACCTCGGGCAGACTTAAAAGCATTTCACACGAAATTCACAGCTAACAGCGTCGCGCCACGTACTCAACTCAGTAGCAGGGCGACGGAACCGCAGAAACAGTACGATGACTGGAAAAGAAACAATATGGTGACTAGAGAAGACACAAAAACAGTACGATGGCAAAGAAGAAACAGAAACAGCACCAAGCAGAAAGCACTCACTGCCACGCTGTAAGAGAAGATTCAGAAAACAACATTATTGCACCTAGAAAAGAACAGGAAATCAAATAGAAGCAAGACCAGACAAGGAGATACGTAATGACACGGTAAATCCTACTATGATGTTTGTGTGCAAGCCTTAAATGGGAGGGGAACACAGAGAGCTGACTTAACGAGGTGGCCAGGACGCCTACCTGCCGACCTATGGTCACGTGCTCATGTTTCCGTCTAGGCGGCGACATTTAAAAAAAAAATTGGCTTGGGTTCCCAGGTCGAACCAGCCTATAAAAGTACCAGGAAATGTGAGAATTAAAGACAGCCGGTGTGATATTCACCACATTACCCATCTATTGCATATTAGTCCATTTGTTAAAACATGGGGCAGGCACTATATAGACAATATGCTCCAAGGCGTACAAAACGGTTCCTTTTGTGGGAAAATGCTTTATATGGGAAAATATAACCGATGACGGAGAGGGTCGGAGAGTTAGTTAGTTAGTTAGTCGCAGTTCCAACTTCACAGCAACGGGTCGTCCCCATTATGCTCCGTTCCTGTGCCAGTGAATATCACACAAAATGCTCCCTACTGTCCAATGTGAAAAGTGGAAAAGACAGGAGTCTCGACAAACAACAGTCCGCACAGATACACTGTGCATAATGCCGCCGCCAGAATGTCAACACACCAGTCCCCACGAAACACCCAATTCATCTCTGATGGAATCAGTAGTCATTTTCCTATCTGGATGTTTCCTAGATGTTCACCCACACAGTCCACGAAAGTACAGTTCATCACCGACGGCAGTGGCAGTCAACCAGAAGCCCAGCAGCCACGCATTTCTGCATAAGGCAAAAACCGGTCAACTCTGGGACATAGCCACCTGCCATCGCTCCGAACATGCAGTCACGTTCCAATAAAAACAAAAAAACAAACTTGGGCAGATTCAAAAGCACTCACACGAAACCCACAGCTCACAGTGTCGCGCCACGCACTCACTCAGTAGCAGGGCGACGGAACCATCAAGCCTCCTTAGTCGCCTCTTACGACATGCGTGGTAGGTTACAGTGATGCTATTCTTTGCTTCCCTTATGGGTCCCGGCAACACACGGAAGGGGTCGGAGAGCTATATTAACGCGAATGTCTGCCAAAAACTATACATCTGCCCATGAAGAAAGAATAGTTACACTGATATTGAGAAACGTAATCCAGGAGAAACCTCCTTCAAATATTTATGTTACAGCCACAGGGAGATATTCTAGCCGATGTTTGAGCTGATTAATGGAGTCATAATGGGACATGATTCAAATTATAAGAGTCATAATGTCTGATAACCTTTCATGCTCTAGCCTATCTCACTCACAATAACGGATCATGCCCTAGCCTATCTCACTCACGAGAGCGGATCCTGTTCTGCCCAGCAGTCCGGCTGAGGCAAACCTGCAAGACAAGACTTATGACTCTAAATTCGAACGGTAACATAATGACCTATTTATTGCAAACAAATAAATACGATGTTAATAAAGTTTCAGTGAACCATATTTCATCTACAACAGACATAAATCAAACGGTGTTAACGTCACCTTTGTATCTCTATCCACTGTTGACACCTGAACTGGCCTGTTAGGGACAACCGTATACATGTTTGTCACTCCACAAAGGAAGGCAGGGGTAGACCATGGACATTCCTCGCCATCTAGGGAGGATTCTATAAGTGCAGAACCAACATATGACGCTCTGAAACTGGGTTCACCTAAGGAATCGTCACGTCCTGCATATGGCTGCTTAAACTCACTTCCGTATATTGAGCCTTCCGTGCACCGTAGGCTGCAACTTCAGAGGCCACGTGGATGCAGTTCGCAGGTTTTGGATTTTGACGACTCCCACACGTTATGCGGTCTAGTGAGACTTTCCACCAAATGAATTTGCTAGCCAATCAATTTTGCATTTGGCAGCCACTGAGGGACTGTATTTGCTGGAGCTGCGGTGTTGCGCATCGGGGATATTCAGTATCTTTCTCACAGTTTTGAGAGACATGCATACGAAGAAAGGTTTACTTCAGTATTTCGTGGACGTTCGAAATGAGCTGTCTTTTAGTAGATTTTCGTTCTGTGGACGTTTGAACCTGTCATCTATTAGGAATTGAATTTGACGGACAATTGAACCATTTAGTCAATTTAGTAAGGTTCATCTTCGACGGACATCACTTACCCAGGATTTGGGAGTGTACTGATGAGTGTCAGAAGCTTGTCTGATCACTGCATCTCTGGGAGGGGGGGGGGGGAGGCACCAACTCCGAGATCTCCTACCGGTTCGGTTCAGGCCAGTGATTGTCATATATCCGTGGTGTACGACGAGGACGTATGACTGAAGTCTTGCCAGAGGTTCTGTAAAACCAATACAGAGGTTGTTGGCGCCCGAGATGTGGTACAGAGTATCCCTTTATATACATCACAGCGGGCTTAACTTACCCCTACGCCTTTGACCGATGTCGCCACACAACGACTTCGAATGTTAAAACAATGGGCATGTTGCTAAAAGTTGCTGCCCCTTCAGCTAAATAATTAGTCACGGTATATGGCACACACACACACACACACACACACACACACACACACACAAGTAACACACACACACACAATAACTCACACATGCGCACATGTATAAAATACAAACTGCAAAAGTACAGTAACTGACATGCAAATATATAGACAAACACACACGTACAAAAACACACCCACGCACACATGAACGTACAAACATATATAAACATAGAGACTGACAAAAACACAGTAATGGACATGCACATATAGACAGATACACACGTACGCAAACACACACCCATGGACGTCAGTTCGATAATCACTATGCACCATGCTCCCACTTCTACGTGCTAAAATGAAGGCTCCAGAATGATTGGACTTTTATATAACTATTGCAAATGTATTGTACTTCTCTAACACACAACCATCCACACACATCGAAAGGCGGCGAGACAGAGAACGACTATTGCTTCAAGTCACGCGATGCTGGTTATATAGCTTTATTATCTTTCATTACGAACACAATAACCGACGTCCCCGCATCCTTGCTAACGCGGCATCACTCAATCTTCCCTCCAGATGTTTACAAACACCCCCTGCACGATCTTCTAGGGTCAAACTTCGCCACCGGCAAGACAGTGGCATTCTACTCTGATACGCCCTTCGACCTCTGAACTTAGCGCTTTATGATTGGCTTGTTCATTAACCCCATGGGTTCACGGGAGTTGACCTGCAGCTGATTAAAAGATGGGTTCAGGACGGGACGGTGTATCACTGGGTCATCGGGAGCCACGACAGTCGGGTTTATAATGAACTTTCATAGTCTTACACAGCTTGCAATAACATTAACTTGTCGATGCGGGGAGATTTGTGAGGCGGCTCACTCTTCTATCAGAATTCCTCATCCGCTGAAGACCGAAGGAAGAGATTACTTCAAGTGGTGGAAGTTTGGTTATTATTTCCCCCTTTAAACCATGCGGACGTAAATTACAAGCACGCCAGAAGTCGGAGTGGGTTGACCTGATGGCGAGGGACACTGGTAATAGGAAAAGCAAAGCCCCGAGCAAAAATGAGTCCAGAGCACTAGAAGTAGCAGCACGTGTATGGACTACTTTTGAGTTCAAAGCAAGCAAGCGAAAAAACAAAACAAAAGCAATGCGAAATGTAGATACACATAATAATAACGCTCACACATATCCACACAAACATGCACTGGCATGCACACACAAACACACACACGTACACAAAGAGAATACCACATAGCACATATCAACTTTTTTTTTACAATTCGCATATCCTTTACAGGACATCGCTGTCAACAGCAGCATCTTTCAGCTGTCTGTTGATTTCTTGGCAAGATTACGCTCAGTAGTTTGCCATTGCTTTCTAAGCGGCCGGCTCAGTTATCCCGCAAGTCACCAGCGGGGGTCGAACCGCCTCCAGCTCTCGCCCGCTACGAGACTATGCGTGATAAACGGGATTACGGAGAAAGTGTTGTAACCCCTCGGCCAGAGAGACCGGCACATATCAACTAATGTATTAAAATTAAGACATTGGCAATATATTAAGGATTAGAAGACCTCATCATCATTATCGTGTTCTCTGCCAATTGGCAGACACATCCCTTTCCTTGGTATTTCGGATCACTTCTGTTGATTCCTCCATGCCACTGTCTCAGTCCCTCTAGCATCATTTCTCTCGGACTGCCAGCGCGTCTTCTACCCATTATATCTCCAGTTGTCACGACGTCTTCCAGTCCTGCTTATCACTACATGGTCAAAGATCATTGTTTGATGACAACTGAGAGAACTACACAGCATAATGATGCAATATTTCCCGCCAACGTAGCCAAAGATCATTGTTTGATGAAAACTTAGAGAACTACACAGCAGAATGATGCAATATTTCCCACCTTCTATGGCGAAGGGGTTACGGACTCAATTTGTAATCCCGCATACCACGTTCGAAACACAGCTGCGGGGGATTTGGCAACAGACCGACTTAAAACGACCTTCATACAATGGGATGAGTGCCTGTTGTTCAGAAAGCAATGACAAGCTACGTATAGTAAATTTGGCAATAAATCACAAACAGCAAAAACGCTGATGTTGACTGCGACGTCCTGTAAAGGATATGCAACTAAAACATGAACATACATATACTCAGAGAATGTTGGAATATTTTATGAGGAGAAATATATTTAAAAAATTTTACTAACAACTGGAATTCGTTTCGGGGAAAAACCTAGGGAAAGACAACGATGAATACCCAGATAACTTGGCACAATTATTACCAGAAAATAAACCTCACTCGAGACTCGTGATCATGTGATAATTTTAACTACCAACGCTTATTGACGTGTAAACGCGCGCGCGCGCACACACACACACACACACACACACGCACACACACAAGTAGACTCACACACAACCCAATAGACCCACATGCATACAATCCCACACATATGCACCAATTTAATATAATTTAAACAAGAGAGAACAACAAAAATGTAAGTAGTTTGTCTAATTATATATTCCATGCCACACAGAGCACGCACCCATCAGTCAATATTCACAGAGGTAAACAAAACTTCTGCCGGCTTCCTGGCCTAGAGGTTAGCAACTTTTCTCCGTAATCTCGTATACTCTCGTAAGTAACGTGACAACGGTGAGAATCAGCAGTAGTTCGAATCGCGTCGGTAACTTACGGGTTATGTGAGCCGGCCGCTCAGAAAGCAATGGCAAACTACTGAGCGTAATCTTGCCAAAGAAATCAACAATCAGCTGAAAGATGCTGATGTTGACAGCGATGTCCTGTAAAAGATATACAAACATTTAATTTAAACAAACCTTCTACTGCCTGGTCAAGGAATCAGCCCCTTTACTGAACAGCTTAGTTTGGAGCTTACCTCCCTTGGGGATCTTGTAGGAACTTTGGCTTTACCATCCTGCAAAAATTTACAGCATTCTAGAAGGAAGTGAAAGCGGAAGAAATAGGCTGTCTGTGTGAGGACATGCTTTCAAGGAGTCCAGATAAAATCACTTGAGACCTGTTATTGTGAAGACACCAAAAGTGCGGTAATTTGTTTCTAACACCCCAGAAAGGGCCGGCGAGAGGAGGTTAACGTAATTGTTCCCTTTCATCGGTCTCCAAGGAGAAGAACTCCCCTTACAGCGGAAAGCAGAGTTAGCTTTCTTGGCGGACAGTAATTGTACTTGATTCCCACTTGAACATATCCGGCCTGCCAAAGATTGCCCAGAAGTCTTAAAAGCCACTGCTTAAAAAACACCCAAAGAAAAATGAGAATATCCAGCATAATAGCATGCTTGTATTGTTTTATTTTGGTCGTGGTGTACCATTGTTGACTGTCGTGTTTCTTGGCCTCAAGTGTGTCCGGCCTATTGATTTTCCCTCTTTCGTCAGCTGTTACTTAACTCTTTCTATGACACAGTAATTATTAATTTATTAAGGGCTGGTAACGATTAATTTAAATTTAATAGGTAACTTTAGAAACATAACGATTAATTAATAGTTAATTTTGATTAAAGCAAAATATGTATAATCACATAACTCACATTATAGTCGTATTTCTCAAAAATCGAAATAACACTGGATTGTCTTGTTCATGTGCCATCTAATAACCAACTATGCACACAGACGAGTATGTTGACAGTATTTGGTTCAAATGACGAGCGCGTCTTATTAACAATATGACCAGAAGACCTAAACAATCGTTCACATGGAACTGAGGTAACCAATATGCATAGAATGGTCTTGGCAAGGAATGCCAAATTTGGATATCGATGTTCATTACGTTTCCACCATTGTAGATTCAGCACTTTTCTTCTCCATTGTATAACGCAGCAATTCATCAGAAGAGCTGTCGACGAGATCTACCGTGTTTGAGTCAGACTCCATTAGCTTAATACGCTTTTTGTTTGGTTCACATATAGTTTCATTGTCAATGTCAATATCATTCGTTGCAGCAGTCTCCATCTGCTCATCATGAACATCAACTGCTATTTGTTGTTCAATACGTGGCCAAGTTCTTTCTTTTGCATCTTTTGACAAACACTTCAGATATTTGTAGCGTGGATCAAGTGCTGTTGCAATCTGTAGTATTTCAATACTTGTCATATTAGCTACACTTTTACTAAAGCCTGCAGCTTACACAATGGTGACTCATTACAAATTTGCAACTTGGTTGTTTTGAAGCACTATGTTTAAAATGTCCGACAATTTTTCGACATTTGCCAAACAATGTTTCGGTATCAGCGGCTTTAAATCCATGTAATATGCTCAGTTGTAAGCTATGAGCCAAACAAGGAATATGTGCAAAACCGGTGTTATCAACAGCTAAAACCATATTTCTTGCATTGTCAGTAACTAGAGCCTGAATTCTGTTCGTTATATCCCAGTCTATTGCAAACTGTTTATATAACTCGGCAACACTGTCAGAATAATGACGTTCAGCAACATTCACGCATTCAAGAACAACATTTTTCAATTTCTTGTCATCGGCAATGAAATGGCCATTAATTCCACACTAGCTTTCGTTAGACCCTCTCAGCTGAAGTTTATGATACTGTAGTGGATGTTTGTTTTGGAGGTGGTAAGTAAGCGAGGTCTTAGAACCTTGGTAGGGACACGACTTATCACAATGAACGCAATAAACCTTTCCAACATTTTCAATATTTCCATCATTCAATACTTTAAATCCAAAATGTTCATGTAAAAAATTTGTTTCTATTTCTCCGCTGCCATGTTGTTACTTTTAGACTTCCGGTTCATTTATATAAATGATGGGAGACAAGTTTTCGATTAATCGTTTAAAAAAATTACCGTTTAATTGATTAATTAATTGATACATTCCGCAGCCCTAATGTATATTTATTTTTTCGAGCGCAGATGTTACTTTAAAGCATTCTGTTACTCGTAGTTGTTATTGTAACTTTGGAAGGAAGATGTTGCTTTAGCTCGTTCTACTATGGCTGTTATTTTAATTTTAGTTTTGTCTCATAGATTTGTTATGTTAATTCTTCTGTTACAATTACTTGCTAACTTAACAGATTCTGTATAATAAAACCAGGCGAAATACATCACAGAACACTTTAGAATTCTTAGTGTGCTTTGATTTGTCAAAGGAGTATGCAGTCTGTACTGAAATAGTGCTACTGCTCGCAGTTGTCTGCTTGGAGGTTGGTGGCATTCTAGATTCTTTGTGGAAGACTGTTCCATGGGAGCTGCGAGAATCAGTCAATTCAGCTTGTATTGTAACAGTCATAAGCCCGGATTAGGGATATGTATTAGGGACGTTCATTTGAAACCCGTTCCAATGGCTTTATTACAAAAGCATGAAAGAAACATTAACAGGTGTGGTAGAATTAAACAAAGCATTCATTTTGAATGCATTATGCACGATGGGTTGGTCAGAAGAAGTCGCCGTAGGCATTCAGGCAGGCATCCCATTGCTTAGGTAGGCGGCGAATGCTGTCCGCAAAAAAGGATTGTGGTTGCTCACTGAACCAAGTGTTTACCGCGTTCATTACGTCTGCATCTGTGTGAAATCGTTGCCCCTTGAGAGCTTTTTTTTAGAGATCCGAACAAATGAAAATCACATGGTGACAAATCAGGACTATAGGCTGGATGTTGCAGAATTTCCCACATCTTCTAAGCTAATGCTTTCTGCACAATCTTTGCGACATGCGGACGAGCATTATCGTGCAACAAAATCACACCGCGAGAAAGCATGCCGGGTCATTTATTCTTGATGGCTTTTTGCAGCTTGTCTAGTGTTTGCAAGTAGTGGGTAGAGTTGATGTTGACACCAGGTTCTTTAAAGTCGGCCAACAATAGCCCTTCATGGTAAAAAAATGCGCTCAGCATAACCTTACCAGCGGAAACCTGTAACTTGAATTTTTTGGCTTTTGGTGATCCAGCATGCTTCCATTGCATGCTCTCTCTTTTGCTGCTCGGCTCAAAGTGGTGACACCATGATTCATCGCCTGCCACTATGTGGAAGAGAAATGCATCACCCTCCACTCTGTAACGCAGCAAGTGGTTCAAACACCATCCCATGCGTTCCTCTTTTTGGTGGTCGGTCAACATCCGTGGTACCCACTGTGAACACACCTTCCGATATTGCAGTTTCTTACGAACGACCTTTTGAATTGTCCCAATTGACACATCAAATTCTTTCGCTAGCGAACGTATGCTTCGACAACGGTTCATCTGTACTGCTGCATCAATTTTGGCGATGGTTTTTTTTTCTGTTGCAACAATATGCGCTTGACCCGGCCGTCAAAGATCTGTCGTGAACTGACGTCCTTTCCGAAACATTCGTGCCCAGTCTGTCACTGTTGTCTTCGACACACATTTGTTATCGTACGCTGCCTGCATTCTTTGATGAATGTCCACTGGTTGACATCCTTCAAATGAAAGAAACTGAATCACCGCTCTTTGAGCTTCTTTGGACGGATTTTGGATTAACCCGGCCATTGTCTCAACGGTCAGAAACAGAACCTATGCATCATGGGACGATAAGCACGTGCTCTTTTATTCATTGGTCAGTATTTATCACATGATTTTGACATGATCATGTTCAAGGTACGCAATTACGCCTGCTGCGGCACGAACGGATTTCACATGAACGTCCCTTATGTTATTATTAGGCGTTGGCTATACGTTGCATTATTCGAGGGGATTTATATAGAAATCTTAAATGATGTGTGTGTGTGTGTGTGTGTGTGTGTGTGTGTGTGTGTGTGTAAGTGTGTGTGTGTGTTTGTGTGTGTGTATGTGTGTGTGTGTGTGTGTGTGTTGTGTGTGTGGGCGTGTGTGCTTGTGAATATATTTTGAAAAAGTAAAGAACAAATGTATAATTTTTCGATGTAGTTACCACTGCGTTCATTAAAAGTCCTTCAGCACCGATACAGTGCTTAGGTTCCTGTAGAAAAAAAAAGAAAGAATTATCTTGGTTGCGTGTGTTACCACTCATGCATCACCTTCTGAATCTCATCATCGAACAGGAAGGTTTTGAAACTTCCTACTCTACTCATACATTTGCTGGACTGACAGGCATGCACCACCATACTGGATCTTCATTCGCCGATAAATTTATATAGGTTTAACCCCTTCACTGATCAAAAGGCGGATAACAGAACGCTGCTCCTCTTAGGTACATGCCAAAGTGGGGTGGCCATATTTAAACTATCCTAATGATGTTACATTTTCGTCTGCATCGTGATATCACGTGCTTAACACCATTGACACCCTTACAACAATATTGATAGGTTACAAGACAATGGCATAGTTATTGTAATTTCTATCAGACTTGTAAGGTTTTGATCTTAAGCCCCCTTTTATGTAAACAACGCCCAGAGGTAATTTCGAACACTTTGAGATATGATGCTGTGAACTGGATTGGCCTTATTGAAAAGTACTCTTTTAGTAGTAGTAGTAGTAGTAGTAGTAGTAGTAGTAGTAGTAGTAGTAGTAGTAGTAGTAGTAGTAGTAGTAGTAGTAGTAGTAGTAGTAGTAGTAGTAGTAGTAGTAGTAGTAGTAGTAGTAGTAGTAGTAGTAGTAGTAGTAGTCGTCGTACGGTTCCAACTTTATAGTCAAGGTCGTCCCATAACTGCTCTGCTTCTGTCCCAGCGTATTCTACTGGAGATGCTCATCTGTGCCCCGTGTAACTTCACGAAGAAACAAGCTATCCTTCACATGCAAATGCAGTTCATTTTCGAAAGAAAACATCCATCAGAACACATCCCAGCAGCCCACTCACGCATTATCGCATAAGTCAGTCGCCGCAGTGCCGATAGTTAGCCGTTCGCCATTTTTCGAATCCGCAATTCACAACAAAAGTCACTGCAACCTTTAGTATTGGCATATTATTTCAGCTTCATACACACTGCTGTTGATGAGCCAGTGTTCTTGGACTCTCATATGTTGTAGGGTGTCAGCTGTGTTCATCTTCTTGATCCATGGTATTCTAATAAAACGGCTACCTTGCAATGTTCCAGGAAGTGAAAGCAGATGACGTGGTAATTATCCCATCACTCATCGAATGCCGGCTGGTATATATAAAAGATGGGGATAGCAAGACATATCCAATATGTGACATAGCTCGCGAAAAGGGTCTTTCACTTTCTAATTTTTTTTAGATTATTTGAAATACTAACATCTCCCATACCGACAGCAGTATGTGTCAAATAAACCCGTGTAAAGTAGTGTAAAGTAAAGTAAAGTAAAGTAAAGTACAGTACAGTAAAGTAAAGTAAAGTAAAGTAAAGTAAAGTAAAGTAAAGTAAAGTAAAGTAAAGTAAAAGACCCTTTGCCAGTATTAGGTACTTTATTCAGGCCCGTATATTGTTATAAAGCATTTGTCACTCGTCTAATAGCAAGGTTATTACTGCGTCGGCCGGCTTTACTTCTTGGAACATTTCTCAGTACCCATTTTAGGCTAAAAAGACTAGGGAGCCAGGGTTATTAAAAAGAAACAATTCCCGCATATAGAGAATTTAA
>JACEFZ010023768.1:147500-160000 GCA_014155875.1 Cepaea nemoralis
TGTTTTTGATGTTATAACAAGGAAGACAACTTTTGCATTGATTAAACAAAGGGGAGAGAACTTATTCTGAAATGGATAGTCTGCCCATGGAACATCTGATGTATTGACTTCAAAGAACTTCACTAGAACACTCCAGGCTCTTTGACAAAAACCTGACTTGTTTACAGTCAGTGTAGACCAGCAAGTTGACTAGAGCTGACGTGTTTCTGTACCGCTGTTAGGAATTCGGAGAGCATCTACTGTGTTAGATTTAATTAACATTAAATAACATATGTCTTTATGGCAAGTTGTAGATGCCATCCAGGAGTGATGCGGTGTTGCATAAGGTATTACAGATAGTGTATTTAGGCCTAATTAATATAGGCAGTAGCCTTGTTAAAACTAGCTAGAGTAGTGAAGTGATGATTAGCTCTGTTAGTTGAGAATAGAGTAGTGAAGTGAGAATTTGCTCTGCTAGTGAGAATAGTGTAGTGGGGTGATATTTGGAGAGATTTAAGAATGGGTTGGGAGATGGGGGAAGTGTCCAATAGTGGGATCTTTCAGTGGGGTGCCCACTGGGGTTCTGCACTCTGTTTATTGGTCTTTCCTTGTCATAACCTGATTCGGACCTAGGTGATAAGCTCATCTGCTCTATGACAGAGTTTAGTTCACTGATAAATATCTGAGCAAGGCTGTAGGCCTACACTCAGCTGGTAGGATCAGTGACTGGTGCTTTCACCCGGTGTATTATTTCTCTAACAGGTTCCCTGCCAGTTACGAAGAAGCTCTACACGAGTTTTGAAGAAAGTTTACTACGATTGGGAAGAACACCAGTTGAACAGTAAATGTTTTTCTTACGGAAAATGAATAACGTCAAAGAAGAAAGTTGTTCAATAATGTTTGGGCTGGGCCCATGATCAGGAGGGTCCACCGGAACAGGGCTCAGATGAGCGAAACCATTTAACGATTCCAGTGTGTTAAGGTTCACCTAGGATGGGTGATGTTTGTTGAGACACCACACCTCATACGAACATTAGTAACTACACGAGAACTTTAAATGTAACATTCACATGGTGTGGTAGATTCCAGGGAAATATTACAAGGAACATTGTAATTTAGACACTATAGACAATAGATAGGATCAAGTCTATTTCCAACAACAGTGATACTTATTTTCACAGTACAGAGATTTGTACATTTTAAGAACTATAGGGACTTATAATGTGCAGTGTGCAACCGGTCCATGATCAGTAGTAAATAATAAACTGTATCTATTTCGAAGGATAATGTCGATGGATTACCAGGTAGCTACAGAAGAAAGCCAGTGTCTGGCAGGAGAGATACATCACTCGGTGAGGTTGTCTTATGCTGACCTAACGTGCTGTGGTGTGTCCTTGCAAGGATGAACTGACTGTGCTATTGATCTGAGGGTCCGATTCTACACACATTATAGAACACGTCACACATTCTTCGCATACGCTTCCCACATACATTACACTTTTCTTTTAATAAATTAATTGTTATTAATTTTTAGAAGCTAGAGTTGTTGAGTATGTTGCGTTGGGGAAGAATGAGAGGGGGCATGATACAGCAGTGATAGAGAGAGAGAGAAAGAGGTGTCCATAAACTGACCGAGTTTTGTAGACGGATTCTAGGGGTTTCTCCAGGATAATGATAAGGGGTTAAAATAAAATGTGGGTGTTGATTCCTCTCACTCCAGGGACGACACTTTAAACGGATACACGACAATGTTGCATATTGCCGACCACATCACAGCCCGGACATGTGGCTTCATGAGGTGGGGGTCTCGCCTAGAGACATGCTGTCGCGAGCGGGAAAAAAAAAACACCTCTAGGTGGAGTGAGCTTTGAACCGAGAAGCAGCGAAAGGCAGATAGCTACGTCACCTCGATTCTGTATAAGAAAGCTTGTAGAAATGGTTATTGTTGCTGTATTTGACATTTATGAAACAGTCAGCACAAAGAACCTTTAAACGCCAGTGAAGCCAATGAAATAAACAAGAGACCATATTAACACAAATGGATTGTAGAATTATAGCTACACATATACTGCTAGAGCGTTAACATACGCAGAACAGAAAAACATGTTGGCGCACACGCGCTCCATATACAGACACATGTTATGGAGCTGTGAATAAACTAACTCAAGCTGACTCCTGCTACTCTCTCTCCAATCCCCCTCCCCCTCCAATATATTCAGTTGGCATACACGAGCTCCATTTACAGACACATGCTATGGAGCTGTGAATAAACTAACTCAAGCTGACTCCTGCTACTCTCTCCCCCCTCCCCCTCCAATATATTCAGTTGGCATACACGCGCTCCATTTACAGACACATGTTATGAAGCTGTGAATAAACTAACTCAAGCTGGCTCCTGCTACTCTCTCCCCCCTCCCCCTCCAATATATTCAGTTGGCATACACGCGCTCCATTTACAGACACATGTTATGGAGCTGTGAATAAACTAACACAAGCTGACTCCTGCTACTCTCTCTCCCCTCCCCTCCCCCTCCAATAAATTCAGTTGGCGCACATGCGCTCCATTTACAGACACATGTTATGGAGCTGTGAATAAACTAACTCAAGCTGACTCCTGCTACTCTCTCCCCCCTCCCCCTCCAATATATTCAGTTGGCATACACGCGCTCCATTTACAGACACATGTTATGGAGCTGTGAATAAACTAACTCAAGCTGACTCCTGCTACTCTCTCTCCCCTCCCCTCCCCCTCCAATATATTCAGTTGGCGCACAACGCGCTCCATTTACAGACACATGTTATGGAGCTGTGAATAAACTAACAAGCTGACTCCTGCTACTCTCTCCCCCCTCCCCCTCCAATATATTCAGTTGGCATACACGCGCTCCATTTACAGACACATGTTATGGAGCTGTGAATAAACTAACTCAAGCTGGCTCCTGCTACTCTCTCCCCCCTCCCCCCTCCAATATATTCAGTTGGCATACACGCGCTCCATTTACAGACACATGTTATGGAGCTGTGAATAAACTAACTCAAGCTGACTCCTGCTACTCTCTCTCCCCTCCCCTCCCCCTCCAATATATTCAGTTGGCGCACACGCGCTCCATTTACAGACACATGTTATGGAGCTGTGAATAAACTAACAAGCTGACTCCTGCTACTCTCTCCCCCCTCCCACTCCAATATATTCAGTTGGCATACACGCGCTCCATTTACAGACACATGTTATGGAGCTGTGAATAAACTAACTCAAGCTGACTCCTGCTACTCTCTCTCCCCTCCCCTCCCCCTCCAATATATTCAGTTGGCGCACACGCGCTCCATTTACAGACACATGTTATGGAGCTGTGAATAAACTAACACAAGCTGACTCCTGCTACTCTCTCTCCCCTCCCTCCCCCTCCAATAAATTCAGTTGGCGCACATGCGCTCCATTTACAGACACATGTTATGGAGCTGTGAATAAACTAACTCAAGCTGACTCCTGCTACTCTCTCCCCCCTCCCCCTCCAATATATTCAGTTGGCATACACGCGCTCCATTTACAGACACATGTTATGGAGCTGTGAATAAACTAACTCAAGCTGACTCCTGCTACTCTCTCTCCCCTCCCCTCCCCCTCCAATATATTCAGTTGGCGCACACGCGCTCCATTTACAGACACATGTTATGGAGCTGTGAATAAACTAACAAGCTGACTCCTGCTACTCTCTCCCCCCTCCCACTCCAATATATTCAGTTGGCATACACGCGCTCCATTTACAGACACATGTTATGGAGCTGTGAATAAACTAACTCAAGCTGACTCCTGCTACTCTCTCTCCCTCCCCCCTCCATATATATTCAGTTGTCGCACACGCGCTCCATTTACAGACACATGTTATGGAGCTGTGAATAAACTAACAAGCTGACTCCTGCTACTCTCTCACCCCTCCCACTCCAATATATTCAGTAGGCATACACATGCTCCATTTACAGACACATGTTATGGAGCTGTGAATAAACTAACTCAAGCTGACTCTTGCTACTCTCTCCCCCTCCCCCCTCCAATATATTCAGTTGCGGCACACGCGCTCCATTTACAGACACATGTTATGGAGCTGTGAATAAACTAACTCAAGCTGAATCCCTGTTACTCTCTCTCCCCTCCCCCTCCAATATATTCAGTTGGCATACACGCGCTCCATTTAGCAGACCACTGTTATGGAGCGGTGAATAAACTAAGCTCAAGCTAGACTCCTGCTAAATCTGCTCTTCCCTCTCAATATATTCATGCTTCTGGCGTACAGAGTCGCTCTCTCGTAACCGAACACATGTTTGGAGCGTAGAAGTAACCTAGCTCAAGCTTGACTCATCTACTATCTCCCTCACTCCCCCCGTCCAATATATTTCAGTTGGCGTACATCGCGCTACATTTAACAGACACATGTTATGGAAGCTTGTGGAATAAACTAACGCAAGGCTGACTCCTCTACTCTCTTCCCTCTCCCCCCTCCAATTATATTCAGACTTGGCAGTACCACGCGCCTCTGTCCATTTACAGACACATGTTATGGAGCTGTGAATAAACTAACTCAAGCTGACTCAGCTTACTCCTCTCCCCTCCGCCCCCTCCTCGCCCCTCCAATATATTCAGTTGGCGCAACACGCGCTCCCATGTACAGACACATGTTATGGAGCTGTGAATAAACTAACTCAAGCTGACTCCTGCTACTCTCTTCCCCTCCCCCTCCAATTATATTCAGTTGGCGTACACGCGCTCCATTTACAGACACATGTTATGGAGCTGTGAATAACCTATCTCAAGCTGACTCCTGCTACTCTCTCCCCTCCCCCTCCAATATATTCAGCTGGCGTACACGCGCTCCATTTACAGACACATGTTATGGAGCTGTGAATAAACTAACTCAAGCTGACTCCTGCTACTCTCTTCCCTCTCCCCCTCCAATATATTCAGTTGGCGTACACGCGCTCCATTTACAGACACATGTTATGGAGCTGTGAATAAACTAACTCAAGCTGACTCATGCTACTCTCTCCCCCCTCCCCCTCCAATATATTCAGCTGGCGATACACGCGCTCCATTTACAGACACATGTTATGGAGCTGTGAATAAACTAACTCAAGCTGACTCCTGCTACTCTCTCTCCCCTTCCCCTCCCCCTCCAATATATTCAGTTGGCGCACACGCGCTCCATTTACAGACACATGTTATGGAGCTGTGAATAAACTAACTCAAGCTGACTCCTGCTACTCTCTCTCCCCTCCCCCTCCAATATATTCAGCTGGCGTACACGCGCTCCATTTACAGACACATGTTATGGAGCTGTGAATAAACTAACTCAAGCTGACTCCTGCTACTCTCTCCCCTCCCCCTCCAATATATTCAGTTGGCGATACACGCTGCTCCATTTACAGACACATGTTATGGAGCTGTGAATAAACTAACTCAAGCTGAACTCCTGCTTACTCTCCTCCTCCCCTCCCCCCTCCATATATTCAGTTGGCATACACGCGCTCCATTTACAGACACATGTTATGGAGCTGTGAATAAACTAACTCAAGCTGACTCCTGCTACTCTCTCCCCCCTTCCCACTCCAATATATTCAGTTGGCATACACGCTCTCCATTTACAGACACATGTTATGGAGCTGTGAATAAACTAACTCAAGCTGACTCCTGTTACTCTCTCTCCCCTCCCCTCCCTCTCCAATATAATCAGTTGGCATACACGCCGCTCCATTTACAGACACGTGTTATGGAGCTGTGAATAAATAACTCAAGCTGACTCCTGCTACTCCCCCCCCCCCCATATATTCAGTTGGCGCACACGCGTTCCATTTACAACAGACACATGTTATGGAGCTGTGAATAAAACTAACTCAAGCTGACTCCTGTACTCTCTCTCCCCTCCCCCTCCCCCTCTCAATTATATTCAGTTTGGCGCACACGCGCTCCATTTACAGACACATGTTATGGAGCTGTGAATAAACTAACTCAAGCTGACTCCTGCTACTCTCTCTCTCCCCTCCCCCTCCAATATATTCAGCTGGCGTACACGCGCTCTCCATTTACAGACACATGTTATGGAGCTGTGAATAAACCTAACTCAAGCTGACTCCTGCTACTCTCTCTCCCTCCCCCTCCCCCTCCAATATATTCAGTTGCACACGCGCTCCATTTACAGACACATGTTATGGAGCTGTGAATAAACTAACTCAAGCTGACTCCTGCTACTCTCTCTCCCCTCCCCCCCCTCCAATATATTCAGCTGGCAGTACACGCGCTCCATTTACAGACACATGTTATGGAGCTGTGAATAAACTAACTCAAGCTGACTCCTGCTACTCTCTCCCCCCTCCCACTCCAATATATTCAGTTGGCATACACGCGCTCCATTTACAGACACATGTTATGGAGCTGTGAATAAACTAACTCAAGCTGACTCCTGTTACTCTCTCCCCCTCCCCCTCCAATATATTCAGTTGGCATACACGCGCTCCCTTTACAGACACATGTTATGGAGCTGTGAATAAACTAACTCAAGCTGACTCCTGCTACTCTCTCCCCCCTCCCCCTCCAATATATTCAGTTGGCATACACGCGCTCCATATACAGACACATGTTATGGAGCTGTGAATAAATTAACTCAAGCTGACTCCTGTTACTCTCTCTCCCCTCCCCTCCCCCTCCAATATAATCAGTTGGCATACACGCGCTCCATTTACAGACACGTGTTATGTAGCTGTGAATAAACTAACTCTAGCTGACTCCTGCTACACCCCCCCCCCCCAATATATTTAGTTGGCGCACACGCGCTCCATTTACAGACACATGTTATGGAGCTGTGAATAAACTAACTCAAGCTGACTCCTGCTACTCTCTCCCCCTCTCTCTCTCTCTCTCTCTCTCTCCCCCCCCCCCCCAATATATTCAGTTGGCGCACACGCGCTCCATTTACAGACACATGTTATGGAGCTGTGAATAAACTAACTCAAGCTGACTCCTGCTACTCTCTCCCCCCTCCCCCTCCAATATATTCAGCTGGCGTACACGCGCTCCATTTACAGACACATGTTATGGAGCTGTGAATAAACTAACTCAAGCTGACTCCTGTTACTCTCTCCCTCCTCCCCCTCCAATATATTCAGTTGGCATACACGCGCTCCATTTACAGACACATGTTATGGAGCTGTAAATAAACTAACTCAAGCTGACTCCTGCTACTCTCTCCCACCTCCCGCTCCAATATATTCAGTTGGCATTCACGCGCTCCATTTACAGACACATGTTATGGAGCTGTGAATAAACTAACTCAAGCTGACTCCTGTTACTCTCTCCCCCCTCCCCTCCAATATATTCAGTTGGCGTACACGCGCTCCATTTACAGACACATGTTATGGAGCTGTGAATAAACTAATTCAAGCTGACTCCTGTTACTCTCTCCCCTCCCCCTCCAATATATTCAGTTGGCGTACACGCGTTCCATTTACAGACACATGTTATTGAGCTGTGAATAAACTAACTCAAGCTGACTCCTGCTACTCTCCCCCCTCCCCCTCCAATATATTCAGTTGGCGTACACGCGCTCCATTTACAGACACATATTATGGAGCTGTGAATAAACTAACTCAAGCTGACTCCTGCTACACTCTCTCCCCTCCCCCTCCAATATATTCAGTTGGCGCACACGCGCTCCATTTACAGACACATGTTATGGAGCTGTGAATAAACTAACTCAAGCTGACTCCTGCTACTCTCTCCCCTCCCCCTCCAATATATTCAGTTGGCGTACACGCGCTCCATTTACAGACACATGTTATGGAGCTGTGAATAAACTACCTCAAGCTGACTCCTGCTACTCTCTCCCCTCCCCCTCCAATATATTCAGCTGGCGTACACGCGCTCCATTTACAGACACATGTTATGGAGCTGTGAATAAACTAACTCAAGCTGACTCCTGCTACTCTCTTCCCTCTCCCCCTCCAATATATTCAGTTGGCGTACACGCGCTCCATTTACAGACACATGTTATGGAGCTTTGAATAAACTAACTCAAGCTGACTCCTGTTACTCTCTCCCCTCCCCCTCCAATATATTCAGTTGGCGTACACGCGCTCCATTTACAGACACATGTTATGGAGCTGTGAATAAACTAACTCAAGCTGACTACTGCTACTCTCTCCCCCCTCCCCCTCCAATATATTCAGTTGGCATACAGCGCTCCATTTACAGACACATGTTATGGAGCTGTAAATAAACTAACTCAAGCTGACTACTGCTACTCTCTCCCCCCTCCCCCTCCAATATATTCAGTTGGCATACAGCGCTCCATTTACAGACATATGTTATGGAGCTGTGAATAAACTAACTCAAGCTGACTCCTGCTACTCTCTCTCCCCTCCCCCTCCAATATATTTAGCTGGCGTACACGCGCTCCATTTACAGACACATGTTATGGAGCTGTGAATAAACTAACTCAAGCTGACTCCTGCTACTCTCTCCCCTCCCCCTCCAATATATTCAGTTGGCGTACACGCGCTCCATTTACAGACACATGTTATGGAGCTGTGAATAAACTAACTCAAGCTGACTCCTGCTACTCTCTCCCCTCCCCCTCCAATATATTCAGCTGGCGTACACGCGCTCCATTTACAGACACGTGTTATGGAGCTGTGAATAAACTATCTCAAGCTGACTCCTGCTACTCTCTCTCCCCCCCCCCCCTCCAATATATTCAGTTGGCGTACACGCGCTCCATTTACAGACACATGTTATGGAGCTGTGAATAAACTAACTCAAGCTGAGTCCTGCTACTCTCTCTCCCCTCCCCCTCCAATATATTCAGTTGGCGTACACGCGCTCCATTTACAGACACATGTTATGGAGCTGTGAATAAACTAACTCAAGCTGACTCCTGCTACTCTCTCTCCCCTCCCCCTCCGCCTGCAATATATTCAGTTGGCGTACACGCGCTCCATTGACAGACACATGTTATGGAGCTGTGAATAAACTAACTCAAGCTGACTCCTGCTACTCTCCCCCAGTGGCGTCACTGGGGTTGGTGTCACCCAGTGCGGTAAACTCTTGGTGTCACCCCTCTAGACTTTCACCATGGTCTTCTTCCGAGTGTTCCTGTACCATATATAATCGCATATAGTAATGTTTGTAAAATAAGTCAAAAAGCTAATAAGGACATAAGAAAGAAAACAAATTGAACAATATAACTTCAATACTTCAGGTAAAACATAAATAAAGAACTTCGACAAACTCGGACAAAGTTAAATTTTTGTTATTTTGCTATGTCTGCTTTGTCAAATTTGCAATTTTTTTATTTTGGTGTCACCCCTTGATGGTGTCACCCGGTGCGGCCCGCACCCCCCGCACTCCCCTAGTGACGCCCCTGCTCTCCCCCTCCCCCTCCAATATATTCAGTTGGCGTACACGCGCTCCATTTACAGACACATGTTATGGAGCTGTGAATAAACTAACTCAAGCTGACTCCTGCTACTCTCCCCCCTCCCCCTCCAATATATTCAGTTGGCGTACACGCGCTCCATTTACAGACACATATTATGGAGCTGTGAATAAACTAACTCAAGCTGACTCCTGCTACTCTCTCTCCCCTCCCCCTCCAATATATTCAGTTGGCGTACACGCGCTCCATTTACAAACACATGTTATGGAGCTGTGAATAAACTAACTCAAGCTGACTTCTGCTACTCTCTCTTCCCCCCCCCCTCCCCCTCAATATATTCAGTTGGCGTACACGCGCTCCATTTACAGACACATGTTATGGAGCTGTGAATAAACTAACTCAAGCTGACTCCTGCTACTCTCCCCTTCCCCCTCCAATATATTCAGTTGGCGTACACGCGCTCCATTTACAGACACGTGTTATGGAGCTGTGAATAAACTAACTCAAGCTGACTCCTGCTACTCCCCCCCCTCCCCCTCCAATATATTCAGGTAGACAGCAGGAGGCGAAGACAAGCGTAATAGCAATGTTCGGCGTCGTCTCCACAATGAAAGTTGGCAGTAGTGGATCACCAGCAATTTCTGTCTGAACGTTTGTTGTGTAGTCTGATAGGCTGTATCCTGACCATATCTTGATTTTGTTTGTCCATTTGCATCTTTGACACCTTTCAGCTCTTTTCCCTTCAGCTTTTCCCTACGTTATGGTTTTCTGTAGATTGCTATGTTGTTTGATGTAGCTTCCTCACGTTTATTTCCCTAGCCAGTGGTTGATTTATACAGAGTTATTCTAGTATCTCAAAACAATACTTTCCCTTTGTGAATGTGAATAATAATAACACAAACAATATATTGCATACTTTATTATTATTGTTTATATAATATGCACCAGTCAAGATGCAGCGAAATACACCAAGCAATAAATTATGCTATATGTGGTGTGTGTGTCTGTGTGTTCATTATTCATACTCTAGAATTTCCTTAATGTGTCCTTTCTTTTTCCATCTAAGAAACTAGCCCCAGTCTGTGGAAGAACCACATTAGCAAAGCTCTACACGCCTTGAAAATATTGGATATACGAGAGCCGTGGTAGCGTGGTGACTAGATCTTGGCCTGCTGGTCGGATGGTCATGGGTTGGATCCGCGTAGAAGTGGATTGGGATTTGTGAAACTGACTTAACCCCCACGTCGACCCGGCCTAAAATGGGAACCAGGAAGTGTACAGACAAGTAAATGTAGCCGGTGTGATAATGACCGCATCAACAAGCGGGCGCCGATTGGTCTATAGAAATATGGGACCAGGATCATGAACCCAGTGTGCAATAAGGAGTTAAACGGGTCTTTGACTTGACTGGACTGATGGTGCTGACCCCGTGTTTGTGTAGACCACTTGACTGGGTCGATCTCCGACTCTCTGTCAATTTAAAGGAAACCCACCTAGATGGAGATTAGAAAACATTGCCACCCGGCCAGCAGGCATGCGAAGACCCTCGTTAAATATGTTTGCATATCCTTTACAGGACATCGCTGTCAACATCAGCATCTTTCAACTGATTGTTGATTTCTTGGCAAGATTACGCTCAGTTGTTTGCCATTGCTTTCTGAGCGACCGGCTCACATATGCCGTAAGTTACCGATGCGGAGAGAACAGCTTCCAATTCTCGCGCAACGTCACGTTAATTACGAGAGTATACGAGATTACGCAGAAAGTGGTGTAACCTCTAGACCACAGAGACCGGCAAGACCCTCATTAACTTCATGTAAATTCCGATAATTTCTGGCAAATAAATCTTTGTATATCCAGGAGTCAGGTGTTACAGTAAGTGTGGTATGTTTTGTTCATTTAAGTTTTATCAAACTCAAATTTCGTTGTTAAAGTTACAGTTGTTGATAATTACAGCGAATGTGGACAATTTGAAGTTGCAAATGTGAAAAGAGGATGCTGAAGGTGCTTAAATACATGCGCACTGTATGTTTTTCGTGTTGCCGGCATTATTCGTTCACGATGGTGCATCAAAGATGTTTTCATTTGAAGCACGTGCTGCGAGAATGACTTTCTAACACGCATGCCATTCACCTGTTGTGCCTCGTTCTCATACCATGAAAATGATAGTGATACGGTGATCACTCACATTTGCACACCCCTGGAGAGAGATTCCGGGACAGGGGGTTCTCGTATTTGCAACGATTGCGACAGGCCCCCCTTGAAGTATCCAGTACGGAAAGTGTGTTTGTTAGAACAAGGTTTATCTTCACGGCTTGCGGCTACCTGTGGAGAAGACAAGAGATTAACATCCCAGATGGATTCGCGTGTAAATCTCTGACATTCCACGCAGCAGTTTTCCTTTGTATAGCACAAAGTCGAGTCTGTAAGTGTAGGACTGACAAGCAGAAAAAATTACCGAGTGTCTGATTAGTGTCATCACCGTGAGATGGATAGTTGTCCAAATAGATTAACTAATTTGTAACTGAGATTGATAGTTGTCTAAATAGATTAACCAATTTGTAACCTTTCCTGTGAAATCAAGAGAGTATACTCAGCTTGCCGGCTTCGTGGCTTAGAGGTTAGCGACTTCTCTCCGTAATCTCGTATACTCTCGTAGGTAACGTGATGACGGTGAGAATCAGCAGTGGTTCGAATCGCATCGGTAACTTACGGGGTATGAGAGCCGGCCGCTCAGAAAGTAATGGCAAACTACTGAGCGTAATCTTGCCAAGAAATCAACATACAGCTGAAAGATGCTGGTGTTGACAGCGATGTCCTGTAAAGGATATGCAAAACATTTTTATACTCAGCTATCCAACGTTAATTAGTTAACGAATAAGATTTTCAGTACTTACTGTACGCTGTTAATGTACATAGTGGATAACTAGGCTTATAATTAAATTGTTGGAAACAATTCTTCTTCTGTTTTCTCCTCCCTTAATAAGACTCCTAGTGGAGAACAGGCCTACAAGTATGCCACTCCTTTGTTGGCTAATTTATGGTTGGCTGAGTCTTTCTTTCTTTCCACTGCTTGAGATAGTCAGTCTCAGACCAACC
>JACEFZ010023768.1:165000-272500 GCA_014155875.1 Cepaea nemoralis
AGTAATAGATGTCTGGTACAGTTTCAGATGTCTGGTACAATATCAGATATCTAGTAATAGATGTCTGCTATAGTATCATATGTCTGGTACAATAACAGATGTCTCGTACAGTAATAGATGATTGGTTCAGTAATAGATGTCCGATACAGTATCATATGTCTGGCACAGTAATAGACGATTGGTACAGTAATAGATGACTGGTACAGAACTAGATGTCTGCTTCAGTAATAGATGTCTGGTACAGTATCAGATGTCTGTTACAGTATCAGATGCATGATACAGAAATAGATGTCTGGTACAGTAACAGATGTCTTGTACAGTAATAGATGGCTGGTACAGTAATAGATGTCTGGTACAATATTAGATGTCTGGTTCAGTAATAGATGTCTGGTACAGTGATAGATGTCTGGTACAGTACTAGATGTCTGGTACAGTATCAGATGCATGATACAGTAATAGATGTCTGGTAAATACTAGATGTCTGGTTCAGTAATAGACGGCTGGTACAGTAATAGATGCATGATACAGTAACATTTGTCTGGTACAGTAATAGATGCATGATACAGTAATAGATGTCTGTTACAGTACTAGATGTCTGGTTAAGTAATAGATGTCTGGTACAGTGATATATGTCTTTTACAGTAATAGATGGCTGGTACAGTAATAGATGTCTGGTACAGTACTAGATGTCTGGTTCAGTAATATTTGTCTGGTACAGTAATAGATGTCTGGTACAGTGATAGATGTCTTGTACAGTAATAGATGTCTGGTACAGTACTAGATGTCTGGTTCAGTAATAGATGTCTGGTTCAGTAATAGATATCTGGTACAGTGATAGATGTATTGTACAGTATCAGATGTCTGGTACAGTAATAGATGTCTGGTTCAGTAATAGATGGCTGGTACAGTAATAGATGTCTGGTTCAGTAATAGATGTCTGGTTCAGTAATAGATGTCTGGTACAGTGATATATATATTGTACATTATCAGATGTCTGGTACAGTAATAGACGTCTGATACAGTATCATATATCTTTTAAAGTATCAGACGCATGATACAATGATAGATGTATGGTACAGTAATAGATGTCTGGTACAGTTATAGATGTCTGGTACAGTAATAGATGCCTGGTACTGTAATAGATGCATGATACAGTAATAGATGTCTGGTACAGGAATAGATGTCTGATACATTAATAGATGTCTGGTACAGTAACATATGTCTCGTACAGTAATAGATGTCTAATACAATAATAGATGTATGGTACAGTAATATATGTCTGGTACAGGAATAGATGTCCGGTACAGTAATACATGTCTGGTACGGTAATAGGTGTATGGTACCTTAATAGATGTCTTGTACAGTAATAGATGTCTGGTACATTAATAGATGTCTGGTACAGTAATAGATTATGGTACAGTATTAGATGTATGGTGCAGTAACAGATGTCTGGTACAATAATAGATGTATAATACTATAATAGATGTATGGTACAGTAATAGATGTCCAGTACAGTATCAGATGCCTGGTGCAGTAACAGATATCTGGTACAGTAAGTACAGTAATAAATGTCTGGTACAGTAAATGTTAAATGGTCAGTAATAGACGTATGAGGCAGTAATAGATCTCTGGGAAACGAATAGATATCTGGGATAGTAAAAGACAGCAAAAGGTGTCTCAGGCAGCGCAAGGTGTCTCAGACAGTAATATATGTTCCGAACAGTAATACATGCTCGAGACAGCAAGAGTTAATTTAACAGCAATTTAAAGCAGTGTGAGTTCCTCGGTATGGAATGAGTTAACAACCTTGACACGGTGTGATGTACCAGCAGCCTCCCCGCAGCCCGAAAGTTCCCCTGTCGCCCCTATTCCTGCTGCCTCATTTCATATTCCACTACGTCTCATGGACAGAAGCAGCCCATTATGATCTTACACGGGCTGGGAGAGGGGTGGCAAAGAAGAGGAGGGGATGGATGGTTTGTGTGAAGTCAATGACAGTTTCGCTTTAAAAAATAAAAAAGTGGAAAAAAATAAAAAGTGAGAATCCCGCAGAGAGAATCTGTCGTCGAAAATAAATTGATAATTTTGGGATAGTGGGAGGGGAGGAGAGGGTGGGGAATGTTGTGGGTAATTTCCGTGTACAAAAAAAGAATGAGAATTAAAGCAAATAGATATTTCAACGTGTATTTCTCAGAGTTATGAATTTAAGCTAAGAGTGATCAAGTGTTGCATTTAGTGAGCATAACTTCTTCTTTCATTTTTTTGATTTTGTTTGAAATGTGTCTATATCTACTCCGTGGCGAAGGGTTCGTAATCCCGCATACCCGCGTTCGAAATACAGCTGCAGACGATTTGGTAGCAAACCGTCCTCCATTGTTTTTTTTTAACGAAATGATATGGGTGCCGGTCGTTCAGAAATCAATGGCAAACTCATCATCATCATCATCATCATGTGCCATGCCGGTAAGCGTGGGCGGTCATGATTTGCCATCTCACTCGATCACCAGAGTCGTGGATCAGCTCAGTGTTCTTGTCTCGACCATACAACGTGGTCAACCATCCAGGTATTTACTTCTCTGTCCTCTTCTTGTTCTTTCCCTCGATCTTGCCAGTTGTCACCAAGTTCTCTTCTTCTTCTTCTTCTTCTTCTTCTTCTTCTTCTTCTTCTTCTTCTTCTTCTTCTTCTTCTTCTTCTTCTTCTTCTTCTTCTTCTTCTTTCGTTCGCTTGAAATATGTCTATAACTGCAATACTGTCTCTTGTATGAATTGAACTGTCTTTTTCAGTTCACACAGCGGTCCATAGAGTTTATCTTCCACTGTCGTCTCTCTAGGCCAGAAGGTTTGCCTAGATATGTTATATTTTGGGCAGTCTTGGAGTATGTGCTCTGCTGTCTGCGACGCCAATCTACATGTGCACATGGCTGTTTCACCAATCTTGAATTTTGTATACATGTGGTTGCGTAATCTATTGTGCCCTGTTCTGAGGCGCAGAATAATGACTTGTTCTGGTCTGTCCATAACGTGGTAGTCATCTTGAGCAGGTTTTGGTGGCTTTCTGACTGATTTGATCATTCTTTTCTTTTGGTGGTATGTAACGGGCACATTAGGCTGTTCTTCTTTGGCTCCTTCCTTAGCCAATTGATCAGCTCTGTCGTTTCCGGGTACTCCACAGTGGGATGGTATCCATTGTATGGTGACCTTATGCTGACTGCTAAATTCAGAAAGTAGTGTCCTTAATACTGGCAATTTCACAGACAGAAGCGCTTCGAGTACTGATTTTGCATCTGTCAATAGCACCACAGGTTGTGTACCATTGCTGGTATTTAGTAATTTCTTTGTTGCTATCTTGATTGCCTCAATTCCAGTATCGTAGTTATGGCAGTACTTTCCTGTCGGTACTCTAGCTGTGTCCCTAGTACTATTTGTGTATTCTATGTACACTCCTGCTCCTCCATTTCGAACAGCATTTTGTGCTGACCCATCTGTGTAGACTCGGATCCAGAGGTCCTGTGGGTATTCTTCATCAAGGAAGCTGAGAGTGGCTGATCTGCGCTGCACACTGTTCTGTTCTTCCTTGTCAAAAATTCCTCTCACTTTTGTCTGGATTTGTAATGATAGTCTATGCTCGTCTTTCCATGGAGTTCGCTCTGGAATAGTTGTTAGAGGGATACCAACTATGGGCAGATCGGTGGTTTCTCTGCAGAGTCGTTTGGCCTGGTGGATAAAACTACTTCTTTTCAACCGCCCCATAGCTAGGTTTTCAAATCTGTTCTTCATAGGGTGGCCTGACAAGCTGATGAACTTTTCTGCTTGTATTAGCGTTTTCGTATCTCTGCGTTCACTCAGTGCTTGTGTCCTCCCCATCTTCTCCATTTCCACTATAGGGGTTGATCTCATCCCTCCTGTGGTGACTCTAAGTGCTTGGTTTTGCACTTTGTCCAGCTCTTGTAGTGTGGTTTTTGATGCCGAACACCACGCAGTTGACCTGTATTCCAGGTGTGGTCGTATGCTCTGTTGATAAACTTTGCTAAGTATTTTCCCACTGGCTCCCCATGTGGTTCCACTTAGCTTTCTCAGGATGGCTATTTTCCTTCTGGCTTTTGCTACTGCTTTGTTGATGTGCTTTCTCCATGTCAGCCTGCCATCAAATGTTACTCCAAAGTATGTTGGTTCTTTATCTTCTCTTAGGGGTGTTCCATTTATCTGGATGGTCCCTGCCTTTTGTTTTGGAGAGAGGGTAAATAGAGTGGTGCTGCACTTGTCAGTGTTTATGCTGACACACCATCTATTTGCCCATGCAACAAATGTATCTACAGCTCTTTGTAGTAATCTGGTGGCCACTGATGCATGTTCATTTGTGCTCCATAGAACCAGGTCATCGGCGTACATTGCCGCTTTAATTCCAATCGGTAGATTAGCAACAAGATCATTGATGAAGATTAGAACAAGTGTGGGGGACAAGACTCCGCCCTGGGGAACACCGTGACGCAGTAGTACTTTCTTGCTCTTGAGTCCGTCTATCTGTACTCGGGCTCTTCTGTTGTGCATGATGGAGATGCTTGCATATATGCAAATTGGCGGGAAAGACATTAGACTCATTAAATAAAAACATATATGGTTAACAACATGCTGCCATAAAGATTGATAATGAAGTAGGTCAATACCAGCCTATTAAGAGAGGTGTGAGACAGGGATGTGTAATGTCTCCAGATCTTTTTTCCCTGTATAGTGAAAATATTGTCAGAAATGTACAAGATATGAAAGGAATCATAATTGGGGTACATAACATCGAACGAACAAACGAACAATCTTTATTTTAAAAGTGTTTAGAATTGGGCACGCAAGCCCATCTGACAATCTGCTCTCCTTCTCTATTTCCTCTCATACATTCTTTCATTCAACATCACATATGAGGCTAATCTTTGACAACAAACGAACATAAGCATTAAAACGCATGAAATATAATTTAGTAATACATGACTCACTGAGGCAATGTTTAACATGGGCATTATAAATACCTAAGGAAGATGTAAGGTGCCATACATATGGGAATATTTATTGGCTAGTTGTTGTTTGAGACAATTTACCATAATTACTGTCGTTTTTTTAGGGGGGGGGGGGGGGAGGGAGGCATGTTGTCTGTACTGAGGTAGTGTTCAAACAGGTTGCGAATGTATGTATAATGATTTGTGGTGTCTTTGATTTCTTGTGGAAGATTGCTGAGCGGCAGAGTATGCTAAGCTTGTTTTATATAAGTCTATCCTAGGTTTAGAGACATGTAGTATATTTAGTCGTTCGCTATGTCTTGCGATATATTTGAACAATGCCCAAAGGTAGCTTGGAGCATTTTGAAATAGGATTTTGCGAATTAGTGTCGCCTTATTAAAAAGTAGGCGTTTGTGGAGTGGCACTAACTGAAGACGTTTATGTAGGTTTGAATTGTCGGTAAGCTTTTCACCATTAATTAAACGCACTGCCCTATTCTTGAGTGAATAAAGGCGTTTTGTTATTTATTTGGAACATCCATCTCAGATTGTGGAGCAATAATCAATATGTGTTTGTATGTGGGAAGTATAGAATATCTTTCTTGTGTTTTCGTCAAGGAAATTTTTAATTTTGGCAAGTTGGTATACATTTTTGACTATTTGTTTAACGAGAGCATGAACATGGGAGTTAAAGGTTAGATTTTGATCAACTATGAGACCCAGTGCCTTGTGGCGAATGATACAGTATTGGCTGCAGACAATGAGCAGGATCTGCAACATTTAGTAGATGCGGTTGATGCACATAGTGAACAACTTGGGTTAGAATTAAATTGTAAGAAGACACAGATTATGGTCGTCACGTTATACCACAATGTAATATACAAGTCAAATTCTTTTGGATATGTTATGAGAAGAAATAAATTGGAGAACTTGGTGACCACTGGCAGGATCGAGAGACAGAGAACAAGGGAAGACAGAGAAGTAAATACCTGGATGGCTTGGCCACGTGGCATGGTTGAGATAAGAACACTGAGCTAATCCACGACTCTGGTGATCGAGTGAGATGGTGTATCATGGCTGCCATCGCTTTTCGGAATGACACATGATGGATGGATGGAACTATATATATATGGTGACGTTTGTGACTTTTAGTTTGTGATTTAGTGAAAACTGTTTAAAATCCCGCTATATCGGGCGTAAAGTCAGTCACGGTGGATTTGGAAGTAGAACGCTTTGCGATATCTTCACAATGTTATGATCGTCGGCTGTTCAAAAGGTTCAAATCATCATCATCTAGCGCCCTGCCAGATGGCGTTGGCGTTCATGGCTCTCCACAAATCTCGGTCTTTGGTTTTCTGGATCAACTCTGCTGCTGATATTCCTCCATGCCACCGTCTCAATCCATTCAGCATCATTCCTCTTGGTCTGCCTCTGCCTCTCTTCCCCTAGATCTTTCCAGTTGTCACAATGTTCTCCAATGCCTCTCTTCTCACCACATGACCGAAGAAAGATGTTTGTCTCTTTCTTATTGTTTTTATAACGTTCAAGATTGGCAAAATACTTAACGTAAAACTACTAATCACCAGCAGCCAAATAATGCTGGGGTTGTGGCGACGTCTGGTAAAGGACGTGCAACTATCTGTATCTTATCTATATGTGGACATCCCAGACGACAAACTGACGTCCTTGGATACAACCAGTGGAGGACTGGTCGGGACGTTAGCTGGCCCAATGGCGCGTTGTGCGCCCCTAATGAAGTGGGTTCCCCTTAAACATTAGACAATGTAACATATGTTTTGTTGTCCTCGCTCGCTTTGAATTCGAGTGTAGTCCATACACGTAACTTCTAGTAGCACTGGACTGAAATGTGCGTGTGGATTAGCTTTCCGTATTACCAGTGTCCTCACCATCAGGTGAACCCACTCCCATTTCAGAGGTATGTTACAAATGTTAATGACAACCACTATTTTTAGCCCCGGCCCGCGAATGGAAGCAAACCAGGACTTCAGATTAGTGATAGTTTGGTTATATTGGCTGTGTGACTGCAGTAAAATCGGAGTTCTGGCTGCTTCCTTTTGTCCAACTAATATTCCTCTAAAGTATGCATGCTGATCAAGGTGAGGACGGGCAAGCTTCGGGCAGAGTGGCTTGCTTCCCTTCGGAGGTCACGGGTGGCAAGCATCGCCTGGATCTTTTCTCCGGGGCATGCCGGTGTGCTGGGGAATGAACAGACGGAAAGATTGACTGGCTCTGCAAAACTTGGTGGAGTATTGATGCATGATAAGGCAGACGTGGTTGCGGCCTTGTGAGAGCACGTGTAAACCTCGGAGGAGCAAATGGACCACCATGGTCTGGCAAGAATGAGCAGCGAGGAATCTGGCTTACGCTCGACGCTCAGAGGAAAGGCGAGACGGGCATATAATCAGATTGGTACTGGTACTATTGGTGTTGGAACTCTTCGCTGGCTGTTGAGGATGGGGACGGAGCGCTTATGGGAATGTCCCGAATGCTGTGATGTCGGTTCCTAAATCAATCAATCAATCAATCAATCAATCGAATTCCTCTGAAGTAGCAAGGGAAAGAAGGGGAAGAAGCCTGGTCACCTTCGTCTCCTGTTTCTTTTTCCCTCCATCCCCCATTGGGATATAGGCCCTCAACAAACTTATTCGCTTACTCCAAGCCCTCCTATCTTTAGCTATACCATGTTTCTCTGTTCATGACCATCCCATATTGCTATGTTTCTATTTCTCTTCTCCATGGGCTTTTAGGTTTTCCTCTATTTCTTTTGCCCTGTTGGTTCCGGGCGAAGGCTTTTCTAGTTATGCCAGTTTCGGGATTTCTCAACTATCTTCTCTTCCTATCCAGCGCCAGGTCATTTCCCCACGTTTGGTTATTCTTTTTGTGGCTAACGTTTTTATATGCGATGAGGAAGCCAGCCCCAAGACTTGGACACATAACCGTATAACACAGTGACATTTCTTACACTTCACACCGAATGTCAGTGCTACCAGGATCGTGCCGTGCTATGATGCAGAGGGGCGGCTGCAACAGGCGGCACTGTGTGTGTGTGTGTGTGGGGGGGGGGGGGGGGGGGCTTCATAAGAGGGGGCGGTAGTTTTAAAGGAAAAAAAACATGTAAGGGGCGGCATTTCGAAGATTTGCATCAAACTGAGAATATCTACCGCACGGTACTGATTGCAGCTACCTAATTTCACTTTTATTAAGCACACGCGCGATTTACGTTTTCAGCAGGAATTTATTATTGTTTTATTGGTAATGGACACGTGGGTTTTCTAGGTTGTAGTGGAAGATCTGAATAATTTTCACTGGGGTGTTTATCCTTCCCCCAGATCTGTTTGTGTGAAGAAAGACGCCCGTTCTAGCATGGCCGCCCTAGATCATCAGACGTGACAGGGAATTATTTTTCGAAAGGGAAGTAGGAAACGTTATAGCTGCTGGTAAAAACCTTTGATATTAACGGTCTCAATAATTAGCCTCGGATCTGATTAGACAAGGTCCGCCCGCTGCCATCTGTCCCACTATTTGCAGCCGTGGAGGCCGTGACGATGGCTTGTCAGTGGCGTGTCTCTGAGTTAGAATATGGGCTCAGTGGGTTTCGGCAAGAAATAGTGCTTTTCTTTTATCGATTATTTTATCGATAACAGAAAAATGCGATAGTTTTATAGACAAATTTTTTAAAAACTGACACGTATAAATTCAGTGTTTATCTAAGAGCGAGCGGAGGAGCGGAAGAAAATAATATAAAAAGATAGTTATAAATTAATTTGTAGATCGTATAGCCGGTCTCCCTGGTCTAGAGTTAAACGACCTTCTTTGTAATCCAGTTTATCCACGTAGGGTAACGCAGCGCGCGAGAATTGGTAGCGGTTCTCGCCGCGTTGATGACTTGCGGAATATGTGAGCTGGCCGCTCATAAAGCAATGGCAAACTACTGAGCGTAATATTGCCAAGAAATCAACAACAGCGGTAAAATGCTGGTGTTGACAGCGATGTCCTGTAAAGGATATGCGAAAAAAAAAAAAAAATAGAAAGGCGAATGTATTAGAAGTAACGTAGATCAGCCAGTTAAAATAAAATATAAAACAACACATACATTAGACACAGTATGAAACAATTTGTTAGAATCAAAAAGTATAGTGCTGAAAACACGGAGTATATTGGAAAAAAACGGGGACAACAAGTTACAAGATAGTACAAAACAGAGAGCTTATGAGAATTAAGATGGAACAACCAAATAACAACTAGAAACCAAATAACAACTAGGGTTAGTACTGAATAGTAAGAAGACACAGATTATGGTCGTCACTGGGAAGAAGGAAATACCACAATGTGATATACGAGTAAATGGGCATATTCTTCAGCAAGTGAATCGATACAGTTATCTCGGCACAGTCGTAACATCTGATGGGAGATGCATTGAAGAGATTAGAACAAGAATTGCCACTGCGAAGGTAGCCTTTTGCAAGATGAAAAACATACTGACCAGTCAAAAGATATTAATTGAAACGAGAAAAAAGAGTGTTGAAGTACTACATAGAACCTGTACTTTTGTATGGATGTGAAGCGTGGACAATAAGCAGTCAAGCTGAAGAACAGCTGATAGCTGTGGAAATGCGGTTTCTGAGAAAAATTCAAAGAATACCATGGACAGACAGAAAAACCAGTGAACAAGTCCTTCAAGAAACAAATAAAGATCGTAAACTGATTAGAGTCATTAGACGTAGACCATCATCATCATCATCAAGTGCCGTGCCGGCTGGCGTAGGCATTCATGGCTCTCCACAGATCTCGGTCTTTGGTGTTCTGGATCAACTCTGCTGCTGATATTCCTCCATGCCACCGTCTCAATCCGTCCAGCATCATTTCTCTTGGTCTGCCTCTGCCTCTCCTCCCCTCGATCTTTCCAGTTATCACAATGTTCTCCAATGCCTCTCTTCTCATCACATGACCAAAGAAAGCTGTGTGTCTCTTTCTTATTGTTGTAAATAGTGTTCTAGTTTCATTCGCCTCTTTCAGGCAATCGTTGTTAGACGTAGACAGTCAAAAATTTTTTGGGTATGTTATGAGAAGAAATGAATTGAAGGACTTGGTGACAACTGGCATGATCGAAGGGAACAGACCAAGGGGAAGACCGAGAAGTACATACTTGGATGGCTTGGCCACATGGCATGGTCGAGACAGGAACATTGAGCTAATCAATGACTCTGGTGATCGAGTGATATGGCAGTACATGACCGCCCACGCTTATTGGCATGGCACATGATGGATGGAATAAGACACATGGTTACTGAATAAAAACGTTTCTACAAATATTTATGAAACCAAATTCAATAGTATCAATCAATCAATCATGTGCCATACCGGAAAGCGTGGGCGATAATGACTCGCCATTTCACTCGATCACCAGTGTCGTGGATCAGCTCAGTGTTCTTGTCTCGTCCATGCCATGTGGCCAAGCCATAGTATAGTATAGTATAGTATAGCAGCGATTATTTTCATGTTCCAGTTTTCCAACCTAAATATTTCTTTGCTGTAAAGGCTGTCTTTTAGACCTTTTACAAAAACCAGCTTTGTGCAAAGAAAAAGACATGATAGTCAGTTTCAAATTACCGTGGCAGACAATTCAAACCGCTGTGTGAATAAGTGTATTGTATTTTAAGCTTGAAGGATGTAGCTTATTGCTTTAGTTTATGTTGTGTGATTTCTGCAGTATGTACCTGACGAGATGCAGTGACATATGCCAGGCAATAAATCGTGCAATCTATTGCTTGCGTCTTCGTTATTCAAATTCACTACGGAAAGACATTGTTTTGACTTTCTTTTAACCTCGATGATCTTGCTTCTCAAATCATTCAAGTCCAGCACCAAACTGTCTTCTGCTTATATCAAAGATTTGTTCAGTCCATCATAATCATCATCATCATCATCATCATCATCATCATCATCATCATCATCATCATCATCATCATCATCATCATCATCATCATCATCATCATCATCATCATCATCATCATCATCGTCGTCATCGTCATCATCATCATCATCATCATCATCATCATCATCATCATCATCATCATCATCATCATCATCGTCATCATCATCATCGTCATCATCATCATCATCATCATCATCGTCATCATCATCGTCATCATCATCATCATCATCATCGTCATCATCATCATCATCATCATCATCATCATCATCATCATCATCATCATCATCATCATCATCATCATCATCATCATCATCGTCATCATCATCATCGTCATCATCATCATCATCATCATCATCATCATCATCATCATCATCATCATCATCATCATCATCATCATCATCATCATCATCATCATCATCGTCATCATCATCATCGTCATCATCATCATCATCATCATCATCATCATCATCATCATCATCATCATCATCATCATCATCATCATCGTCGTCGTCATCGTCATCATCATCATCATCATCATCATCATCATCATCATCATCATCATCGTCGTCGTCATCATCATCATCATCATCGTCGTCGTCATCATCATCATCATCATCATCATCATCATCATCATCATCATCATCATCATCATCATCATCATCATCATCATCATCATCCAGTGCCTTGTCGGCTGGCATAGGTGATCATACTTCTCCACAAATTGCGATCTCCGACGGGATTGATCAATTCATGTGTTGGCTCCCTTCCGTGAAATGACATAAGACTGTCAAGAATTTTCTCACGATGTTTTCCTCTATCTCGCAATCAACAAATCTTTCCCCTTGTCACAATATGTTCCAGTTTTTATCTTCTCATAATCTCATCTCATCTCATCTCATCATGTTCCTCTTGTACCTTGCGGTGTCGAGGTGAAGTATAAACTTCGTGAGAGTGCCCGGTTATGGGCTTCGTATATCGACATTCCCATGGATTCTGTTATTCCCTCCGTCCAACGTTTACGTGGTGGGCCTCTTCCTCTGTTTCCATCTGGTCTGTACATCATTGCTTGTTGTGGCATGCTGTTGACTGGTAGCCTACTTGCATGGCCAAACCATTTGACTTGCTGCTTTCTAATAAAATCTAGAGCAGCTTTAACCCCTACTTTAGTCCTGATTTCTTCATTTCTGATCTGATCTCTTCTTGATACGTTGAGTATTCTTCTCAGAAACCTCATTTCTGTTGTTGTGATTTTTCTTTTCTCTTTTTCTGTCATTGTCCAGGTTTGGCATTGGTAGCACAGAGTTGGTAGGAAGATTGTGTTGTGAAGTGCTTTCTTAGTAGTTATTGATACATGTTTGTTCTTTATTGGTGCCATTTGTCCAATGATTTGATTTGCCTTATTGCACCTATTTTCGATCTCGTCTTCTGATTTGCCATTTGATGATATTATACTTCCTAGGTACTTGAAGCTCTTTACTTGTTTCAAGGGATGTTCGTTTAGGTGAATTGTTGCTGTTTGTTCTTCTTTAGTTATAGTCATTACCTCTGTTTTGCTTGTGCTAATTTTCATGTTATGTTCCCTACACATTTCGTTTAGACTATTCATGTGGTCTTGTAATTCAGCTTCTGATTTTGCTATTAGTGCTTGGTCGTCCGCAAACAGGAGTTCTCTAATGGTTAGATTTGCAGATGGTTCTTCTTCTGTGTTCTCGTCATGCGGTATTCTTGCTGTCTCTGCTTGGCTGGTTTCTTTACATATGTTGTCTATATATGTTATGAACAAGAGAGGGGACAGGACACAACCTTGTCGTACTCCAGATCTTATGGTGAAGGGTTCTGAGTGTTCTCCAGTTGCTCTCACTATGCATTCACTGTTGTTGTATAAACTTCTACATAGGTTTGTTAGATGTGTACTCACTCCATATTGTTTAAGGATTTCCCACAGCTTGTTTCTATCTACCCTATCAAATGCCTTTTCTTGGTCGACAAAGGCTAAGTAGAGTGTTTCATTGAATTCAATTGATTTTTCTATAAGTTGTCTAAGAGCAAAAAATGGCGTCTGTGCATCCTTTGATTTTCCTAAATTCATAATGTGAACGCAAAAGTGTGACTGCTTTTTTCTGATGCTTGTGATAAGTTGACTTTGCGATTTAGCTTCCCTCATAATGTCCAGAGTGTTGATTTTGGCTGTCCAATTAATTTTCAGCATTCTATTATAAAAACCACACCTCCAAGGCTTCTAGCGATGTTTTTGCCTGTTTAATAATTATCTTGGATTAGCAGCCGTAAGTTAAAGTTGGTTCTTTAAAACACACTAGAATTCTTATTCCAACTTTCAAGGACAAGGACTTATGCACAAAATGTTTTCATTTGATAGAATACAGTTTTTGCTTGTCCTATTCTATTCTTTATCTCTGTGATGCATCTTCCATCTGATGTTATCCCTGTGCCAAGATATCCGAATTCCTGCACGTGCCAAAAATAACGTCATTTACTTTAGTATATATGATTGCATAAAAAGGGCATTTTTATAACAATGCCAAAACACAACGAGATTACGGGAATCGGAATAGACTTAAAGAAATGAAAAGGCTTGATAATGCTTCCATCGCCCAGACGATTAAACGAGCATGAAAAGAACAGTAAATCACACAGCTCACATTGAATTCAAAATACCTCAGTGAAATAATAAAAATAAACATCAGCACGTGTCGCTACATTTGTAAGAGTTGTGAATAAATCTGGAAAATTTTGGCATAAATTCCCAAAAATGTATGCGTTCCCCCATTGCCTATTCACTAGAGGATACGCCTCTAATGGGAATTCCATTTGAAAATACGCAAGACAGACTAATGGGAAAAAATAAGCGCTGAAAGTAAAACAAGATTGACGTTCTCCTCGCAGAATAGGAACAATAGTTGAGAGATAGTGCGCCCAACGCAACGTTAATGTTGTTTTGTTCGCAAGACAATGCGTCTCCAGTTGCAACATTATACTGAATATTTCATAGATGATTTCCTTTTCTGTGTCTCTTTGTACACAACATTCAATCTGCCCGCGCTGAGATCATGTATTTTTCTGTCTCTTTATTGTTCTTATAAACAACTGTCTGATAATACCCAAAATTATGGCAGTTACATTTATAAAAAAGGGAAATATGGAGAACACATATTCCTACTTGTTTTATATTTATGAGTCCATGTATATATACATGTCGACGTGGCAGAATGGATAAGAGAATTCGCTCTTAACTTCCGATTCGCTAATGGCGGGGCAGGCAGTTCAACCCCTACAACGCCACTGATTGTTTTATTTAAACGTTGAACTGTATGTTCAGAAAGCAATAACAAATTATCGAACGTAAAGTTGCCTAAAACATCAACCTGGGGAGTGGGGTGGGTCGGGGGATTGGGGTTGGTCGCGGAGAGTGGGGGAGGGGGTTGACCGCAACGTCCTGAAATAGACATGCAGCATTTATTAAATGCTATATGTTGTGTGTATTTTTAATGACTGTGGGGTTTTAAACATATTACCGTTCCAAGTTTTGTATTTACCTTTTATTTTGCATGAGTTAACAGAGGGTGAATACAAAACTTGGAACGGCAATATTTTCAAAAGCCCCACAGTCATTAACAATACACCCTTTAGCTGTGGTGACATCCGCGTGCAGTGAAAGTGATCCTTCACACACACACACACACACACACACACACACACACACACACACACACACACACACACACACACACACACACAAACACACACACACACACAAACACACACACACACACACGCCCACGCACGCACGCGCACAGAGACAGAGAGAGAGAGAGAGAGAGAGAGAGAGAGAGAGAGCGAGAGAGAGAGTTTATCACAGTAACATTAAACAGTTAAATAATCTGTTTACGTGATTATTAACATCTATTAACATCCGTGATTCGTTTACAAACAATTAGGCGTCAGTTAAAACCAGTGTTCAATGTTTATGAACCGTCTCCGCTCTGGCGACAAATCAAGTAATAAAGAGTCAAACATGGAACAGATAGTCGGATCAAACATCGTCGGTTGACAGAAGTTTTCCGGAGACTGCCCACAAAACTCTTCAAACAGCAAATTGAAAGAAACCCAATCCTAACTCCCAAATGAGTGTTTACATTTCCCGAAAACCTGATTAAAGCCGGTCTTTTATTATTGTATCTCCGTGCTCATTTTTCACTGATTTCAGATTGTCCATAAAATAAAGAACACATGTTGGGAAACGAAGCAGAGGCCAACAATCCCATGCAACTCGATCGGAAATGAAATTTGTAGACCTGAATTTTGTTTTGTTAGTAATATTTGAACTTCTGATTTATTTGATTTTTTAAACAATTTAGTTTGTCTGTTAGTTGTTCTTTTTTGTTTTTTATTTCGTTCGTTCGCTTTGAACTCGAGTTTAGTCTATACTGGACTGATTTTTGCGTGTGGACAAGCTTTCCCTATTTCCAGTGTCCTTCTCAATTAGGCCAACCCACTCCGACTTCTGAGGTACTTATAATTTACGTCAAGGACGAAAAGTCAATATTTCAGTACAGGTGACTGGTGTAAAGGTTGAAATCGCTACCTCGCCATTAACACACCGGAAGTTTACGAGCGAGCGCTCTTGTCCTTTCGGCCATGCTGACATTCTTATGTTAGTTTGGTTGAGTGTGTGTGTGTGGTGTGTGTTTGTGTGTGTGTGTGTGGTGTGTGTTTGTGTGTGTGTGGTGTGTGTTTGTGTTTGTGTGTGTGTGTGGCGTGTGTTTGTGTGTGTGTGTGTGTGGTGTGTGTGTGTGTGTTGTGTGTGTGTGTGTTGTGTGTTTGTGTGTGTGTGGTGTGCGTGTGTGTGTGTGTGTGTGTGTGTTGACGCTTGATTTTTCTTGTTCCGTGCAATTATTACTGTATCTTATATTGTTTGTAAACGCGCTGATGATGTTAGCAGATTTTAATAATCACATAAACAAATGGTTTTAACAGGTTAATGTTACAAAGAGCGTGAATATTCACGGGAGACATTTTTTGACCCATGCAGTTTTACAGTATTACTGTAACTTAAATTGTTTGCAAATGAGCCACGAATGTTAGCAGAATTTAATATCGACGTAAACAAATTATTTAGTTATTTAACATTACTTTGATAAATAGCATAAATATTCACTCTGGATCTTTTAGGTCCATGCAGTTATTATTTTAACTCATTGTGTATGAAGGAATTGTACAGTATTAACATGGGACATTTGTTAAAATGTAGGAGTTAAAATGATAACACTACACACGACACGTTGAGTTGGCAACATGAATGTCATAATTGCTCGAAGAGAATGAATAAACAAATACACAAAAATCCATTACTTTAATTAAAAATAGACACTGTATATCCTAATTATACCCCACATGGTTTTAACTGACTTTATCAACAACTGTAGGATAGACTAAATAAAAGAAATATGTCCGATAGTGTGTTAATGGAGATGAACTAACTGTCTGGGATAGAAGCAGTTCAGATAGTGTGTTAATAGTGATGAACTAATTGTCTGGTATATTAACAATACACACCGTGTGTTAACGGAGATGAACTACCTGTCTGGGTTATAAACAGTTCAGATACTATGTAGAAGCTTGTACAACAGCGAATGCATAGTGAGAGCAACTGGAGGGTACTCAGAACCCTTCACCATAAGATCTGGAGTACGACAAGGTTGTGTCCTGTCCCCACTCTTGTTTATAACATATATAGACAACATATGTAAAGAAACCAGCCAAATAGAGACCGCAAGAACAGCGCATGACGAGAACACAGAAGAAGAACCATCTGCAAATCTAACCATTAGAGAACTCCTGTTTGCTTACAACCAAGCACTAATAGCAAAATCAGAAGCCGAATTACAAGACCACATGAATAGTCTAATCGAAATGTGTAGGGAACATAACATGAAAATTAGCACAAGTAAAACAGAGGTAATTGACTATAACTAAAGAAGAAAAAGCAACAACGATTCACCTAAACGAAAATCCCTTGAAACAAGTAAAGAGTTTCAAGTACCTAGAAAGTATAATATCATCAAATGGCAAATCAGAAGACGAGATCGAAAATAGATGCAATAAGGCAAACCAACTCATTGGACAAATGGCACCAATACTAAAGAACAAACATGTATCAATAACTACTAAGAAAGCACTTTACAACACAATCTTCCTACCAACTCTATGTTACCAATGCCAAACCTGGACAATGACAGAAAAAGAGAAAAGAAAAATCACAACAACAGAAATGAGATTCCTGAGAAGAATACTCAATGTATCAAGAAGAGATAAGATCAGAAATGACGAAATCAGGACTAAAGTGGGAGTTATAGCTGCACTAGATTTTATTAGAAGGCAGCAAGTCAAATGGTTTGGCCATGCAAGTAGGTTACCAACTAACAGTATACCACAACAAGCTATGATATATAGACCAGAGGGAACCAGAGGAAGAGGCCGACCATGTAAACGATGAACGCAGGGAATAACAGAGTCCATGGGAATATCGATACATGAAGCCCATAAGCGGGCACTCTCCCGCTGTTTATACTTCACCTCGACACCGTAAGGAACATGATGAGATGAGATTACATGACATGAGATAAGTTAGTATGTTAACGGAGATGAACTAACTGTCTGGTATAGAAACAGTTGAGTGTGTTAATGAACTAATTGTTTGGTTTAGCAGTTGTCACAGAAACAGTTCAGACAGTATGTTAATGAAATTACTGTCTGGGATAGAAACAGCTCAGACAATGTCTTAATGAAATAATTGTCTGAGATATAAACAGTTCAGACAATGTGTTAATGGACAAATTGTATGGGATAGAAACAGTTCAGGCAGTGCGTTAATTGATTAACTTTCTGTAATAATTGCTTGAGATCAAAGGAGTTACATACACAGTTCAGACAATGTGTTATTAGAATAACTGTCTGGGATTGAAGGAATTATATAAACAGTTCAGACAATGTATTACTGGATGACTGCCTGGGAAGGAAGGAATGAATTAAATAAAAAGTTCAGACAATTTGTTAATGGGATAAATGTCTGAGACAGAAGGGATTATATAAATAGTTCAGATGTGTTAATTGGATAAATGTCTGGGACAATGTCTATTATCTAACTCAATGCGCATTATGTTTCTTTTCTGAATCGACATTTGCCATTACGGGTAAGGGATTTTAGAGCCTAATCTTGCCTTCCAACGCCATCTGTGATGCCTTGATTGTGCCGTATCGGTTTTTTTAAATTTAAGGTACCTTCAATGTCTGTTCGTGTTTTTCTTGATCTTCCTCAGGATCTATATAAGATTGTTGTTTTAATTGTAGGTTTCTGATTGCATTTCATCAGATTTTATTCTCGTAATTTATTAGAAACGAGAAACCATGAACAAGTGTAGGGATACCACCTATTACTGATTTTATAGAACATACAAAGCATTAAGTGGTTCGGGCATTAAGGTAGAATGCAACAAGAGCAATTAACGATAAAGCGTTTACATGAGAACATTGGGATACAAAGCGACGGGTGACCCAGGAAGAGTTGGGTATATGGAATGAGAAAGACATTGAAGAAATAAATCTTCTTCTTATAACCATGTCGTGTGGAGTTGGTGATCATGTGTGTCTGCAGTCTTTCTTGTCTTGTGCTGCCAATCATTTCTGATACCGACGTTCCTCCACGCGTTGATGTCACACTATCCAACATCTTGTCTCTCGGTCTCCATCTGTCTCTCCTCCCCTCTAACAACTCCCCCGTTGTCACGACGTACTCTAGCTTTCCCCTTCTCATGACGTGCCAAAAGAATAGGGACTGTCCTCTTCTGATCGCAAACACCAGTTCTCTTAACGAGTTAACTTCTTTCAAGATATATTAATTAAGCGTGACATCCACCCACGGTGTTCTCATTATTCTTCGCTTCAAATTCCACATAACTCCTCAACAGTCTATTATTTGTCTATGATTTATGTCCGTACACTAGGATTGGTCGACATAGTAAGTACATTTGTACTTACATGGGTTTGACAAAGATGAACAGCACACGATATTCTTCACCTTGTCAAATGCTGCTTTTGTTGGACGATTCCAATGTGTGACCAAGACGGTCTGACAATCATCCCATTGTATCCCTGTATCCCTGCAGCAATATCTACCAGTTCTAACCTACTTGAGGAAGCCATTGACGCACTTCCATTATTTGGATCTGCTGACGTCTGACAATACTCTGGCAGCAAATAGACGAACTACTGCCCCACAATGCATCTGTCATGTGGCAGTAATGGAGTAATTGATCTGCACACATATAAAATATTAATAGAAGTGAACACAAAAGTTAAGCACTAAATGTAACTAGTGAAAGCACCACGATAGTTACGTCACAAGCTGTGTCGTTTGACAACGGCAACGTTGTAGCGACACTTCAGCACAGAACTCACACCAGGAAACATCAACTACACTTCACGTCAGCATGAAACGCTCACACGAACGCATCCACTAGACTAGGCTCCAACACATAGAACCGTTCGCATCAGCTCACCGATAGATTATCATCAGATATCGAACATGACACTGGTACAGTATTGCAATAAGGCGCACGGACATCAACTGCTAACCGTGCCCGAGTCGAAACCACAAGTATTAGTCGATTAACGGACCGACCATCTGGGGCAGTCAGTAGCACATTACGCCATGCATACTTCAGACATCTACACTCGCATGACACGGTCACAATAAGGATGGATGGAAGAATTTGTTGGATCGTCTGTGGCGGGAGCATGTTGCATCAGCGGTTCAGTAGGTAACGTTCCTAATAGTAAAGTCAGATTGACTGTGGAGCGGCTGGCTATATGGCATGTTCGTATCCGTGTGTAACACAGCACAGCAAAATAAAGATACCCACCAAGCGTCCTTTTGTCTGCCCGAGTTTATATTCTTTCATGGAGTGTGGTTCGTCGTGTCAGGAGAGGCTGTTCAGGGCGTTGTGCCACCCCAAGGTTTTGGCATCCTGGAGAATATGCCCACGTACATCATCCACCTAGACTTGTAACGAGATAGACAGATACAGGACTGCTTTGGAAGCATCCAACAACGGGGCGACCTTGTTAAGATAGCGGCGTGCGTAGACAACCGCGCCACCACAGTCGACACGCCAAGGTAGACACCCAGTGACAGCATCATTATCATCATCACGTGTCCTACCAAATGGATAAACATTCATATCTCGCCACAGATCTCGGATTTTGAGGTCCCAAGTGAATTCTACTGCTGATATTCCTATTTGACACTATCTTATACCATACAGCATCATTTCACTCGATTTGTCGTTCTCTCTTCTACCATGATCTTTCCAGTGGTCGCGATGTTCTCCAGGGTCTTTCTTCTTATGATATAACCAAATAACATTGTTTGTCTCGTTCTTATATGCTCACAATAAAATGTGTAGACGCGGCACATAGATGTGAAAATCACAAATGAAGAAAGATTTGATGACCAAAAACACAAAAAGTGTCAAATATATAAGCTTTCTGGTAATATGACAATAAAAGAGAGATACGGTGTGGTTTTTCTGTCTGTCCATGGTATTATTTTCATTTTCCTCAAAAACCACATTTCCCATGCCATTAGATGTATTTTCAGCTTGTATGCTCATTGTCCACGTTTCACATCCATACAACAGTATAGGTTCTATGTAGCACTTCAATATTCTTTTTTTTCGTTGCAGTTGACATCTTTTTATTGGTAAGTATTGTTTTCCATCTTGCAAATGGCTACTTTTGCGCATAGTGATTCTTGTTCTAATCTCTTCAAGACCCCCCCCCCCCCCAATCAGATGTTTTAAGACTATTCCGATAAATATATGCTTCATGATTCAAAAGGGAGTACTTGTTCTATTGGTGTGTCCGCACTCAGCTGGTCACCATTGTCCATTATTCTACTGTCTGTGTCTGTATCTTGCTGATAACCCGTGATCATTATTCTACTGCCTGTGTCCTTACCTCTCTGGTCAATATTGTCCATTATTCTACAAGCTGTGCCCATACCTCTCTGGTCACCATTGTCCATTATTCTACAAGCTGTGCCCATACCTCTCTGGTCACAATTGTCCATTATTCTACAAGCTGTGCCCATACCTCTCTGGTCACCATTGTCCATTATTCTACAAGCTGTGTCCGTATCTCTCTGGTTACCATTATCCAATATTCTACTTGCCGCGACTATACCTCTCTGGTCACCAGTATCCAATATTATACTTGCTATGTCCATACCTCCCTGGTCGCCATTATCCTATATTCTACTCTCTGTATCCATAATTTTCTGGCTCTGGTCACCATTATCAAATTTTCTGCTTGCTGTGCCCATGCTTCTCTGGTCACCATTATCAAATTTTCTACTGGCTACGCCCGTGCCTCACTGGTCACCATTATCCAACTTTCTACTGGTTGTGCCCGTGCCTCACTGGTCACCATTATCCAACTTTCTACTGGTTGTGTCCGTACCTCTCTGGTCACATTTATCCATTATTCTGCTTGCTGTGTCTGTGCCCCTCTGGTCACCATTCAGAATCACTAATGCAGTTTGTGTGCATGCTCATAATCTGGGAGATAAATAACGAAGTAAGCAAAGTCCCCATTTTCACCGCTAGAGGCGTATTTGGCGTATGGTGTTAGCTTCGTACATGTATAGACCAATCGGCATCCGCTGTTGGACTTGGTCAGTATCACATCAATCTCCTTTAGTTCCCATGACATATTCTGGCACCAACTTTAGGATGAGTCGACCCGAGAGCCCAGGCCGACTAAAAGAAAATCTGCCTGGATACGTATTCGAACTCACGACTACCGGCCCATCATACAAACGTCCTAGCCACTGCTATCCCCTCGCCAATCAGGATTATATTGAGACAATATTGACCTAATCACAGTTCCCCCACCTCCTGCAGTCAAGAGCCCTCCCCTACTCATGCGCGATCACGTCCATGCATCTCTTAAAACAGTGTGTGCATACAGAGATCGCGGCGAGTTCGGGACGTATTAATAAATTTCACATCATTATAACCCCGACAATAAGCTTGACATGACAGCCATCCCAGAAAAAATAGGAAATGATTTGATGTGATGGAGTTCACTAATTATTTTACTCAAACAAGCGGATATCAATTTGGCACCAAGATGAACCAGCAGTGAACGGTGCTGGGTGAATATTGTACTCTGTTGTATCGTAAACCGCCGCGCTGTCTCCCTGGGGATGAGCACCCTAATAGAGTGATCAACAGCCTGTTGTGTCCCGATGTCTCTAGAGGGCTAGTGAGAGATGGCAGATTCATGCACACTCGTGTCCTGACAAGAATCCCTCTCCTATGCCTACAGTACTCGGTTAAATGGAAGTTAGAAAGGTAGAGGTGGGCTCTGAATAAAATTCAAAGCTCTAGAGTACACACGGGCATTTGTTGCATTCCACGTTAAATGCACGAAAGAAGAGGGGGAGAGAGGAAGGGGGATGAGGGAAAACAGAAAGAAAAAAAAAATTCTACATTCTAACTATCTCAGTTGGAATCGCGGCTGTGTGAGGAGTGAATATTGGGGATTGAAAGAGAGGAAGGATGAGTGGATTATAGGTTGATTGATTGTGATCTGAGTGGGTGGGTAGGCAGGCAAGGACGCGATGGTCTCTTGACAATACTTATGGCGGAATCCAGATCAAATGACTGTCATGGCGTTTGTTTACGAACGATGCGCCAGTGAAATGTTTGATCAATAGTAGACAAGTTGGCGAGGCGGGAAAGTGCAACTTCTGTATCATAGTTTATATTGTTTGAGGGTGCCCATCAGATCAATGAAAATGACCTCAATCATCTTTAAACTTTTGTCTAGTCACCCTGCTTTGTCTGTTTTTGTTTTGACTGTCTTGATTACACTTTTTGGGTGTGAATAAACAAAACTATTGCTTGTATCTACGAAGTGATCAAACCACCTGGATTCGATAAATCAAGATAATATTACCGTGATTGTTTTATATATATATATATGTTATCGTGGTTGAGTTTATAGCACTCGCACGTAAACTTCCTGTACGAACGAACAAACGAACGAACGAACGAACGAAAATCTTTATTTTCAAAGGGTTAAGAATTGAGCACGCAGGCCCGTCTGACATTCTGCCTTTCTTCTCTATTTCCTGTCATACATTCTTTCATTCAACATCTCTTATGAAGCAATTCTTTGACAACAAAAGAACAATAAGCATTAAAACGCATGAAAAATAATCAATAATACATGACTCATTGAGGCAATGTTTAATGTTTTGGGCATCATAAATACTCAAGGTGGGTGTAACGTACCACACATATGGGGATTTTTTTTTTTTGGCTAGTTGTCGTTCGAGGTAATTTACCATTATTATTGTCTTTGTTGCGGTTTTTTGTTTTTTAAGGGGGCATGTAGTCTGTCCAGAGGTAGTGTTCAAACAGGTTGCGACTGTATGTATAATTATTGGTGGTGTCTTTGATTTCATGGCGATTAGCGCACCAGCATGGAAGAGGTGATATTTGAGAGCGGAATTAGCACGTACGTTGACGACGAGGCTGTGGGTACGTTCCCCGCGTCATTTATTTAGACTTCAACTTTGACTTCTCGTTCAGAAATCAATAGCAAAATGAACGTAAAAGTGTCTGAAGAAAACCACATGGGGTGTATAGCAACGTCCTGTATAGTGATGCAAATACATACATTTATATGCTGTATGTGTGGGTGTGGATGTGGCGGCTGCTGGATGCTATGGTATTCACAGCGTTTGGCACCGAAGTCTGTCTGTCTGCCTGGCCGTCTGCCTGCCTGCATGTAATTTTCTGTGTTTATTTTTGAGTGTTTGGATACTTACTATCTTATTTTCTTTTGTATTTCACCTAGATGACCCGCGCTAATTCCGCTCTCAAATATCACCTCTTCCATGCTGGTGCGCTAATCGCCATGAAGTGTGCCCACACATCTTGACACCAGCTCCATGTTTGTGTGGGCAGTATGTGATTAAATGATGTCTACGTTTATGCAACATCAAATCCACAAGTACTTCATCTACAGCGCCAGCACCCTGCTGCTAGCCATGATGAGTATAGAAGCCAGAAGGACAATAAACCAGCAACCGAAACCTCGAGTGTAAACTTGGGAATTTCAGGATGAGCTGGTCTCAAATGGATACCATCATCAGATCAATGCGTAACCCGCTCTGTATCATTATATCCTGTCCGGCCCACCAGTCTCCATTGTTCCCCTATCCATGCTTCAGTGTGCATTTTGCCTTGCCCCGCTTCTAGTGAGTACTTGATGCGAAACTGCACATAATTCAAATGTTATGTTCTGTAAACAGGCTAGTGTTTGCGTTTGGCGTGTTCTGTGTTCTTCACAATTTCTGTTGCCATGTCTAGCGTGATCGCTGATGGGGGAAATGGAATTTGTATTCCCGCTTACAATCTATAGAAGGTGAAAACAGTGATCACATTAAGTACCATTGTATCACATATTGTCTCATTACCCCTTTTATTACATCCGTATGTCCCTCTTTATCCCTAATTCATTCCCTCTTCCTCACTCTCTCCGCGTCTCTGTTAATAGTGCTTTATGTAGTTTGGCTGTTAGTGTGTCAGCTTTTGTTGTTATCATTAATATTAGTATCATGTTTCTTGCTTAATGCGGTAGGATAATGTGTTTGACCGAAACGCTCGTGTCTTTAGTTGTTCTTTTCTGAATATACTCGTACTTGCTTATCTGTCATGTTAATATCAATTCGTTTCAATAACGAAGACACGAACAAATGATTGCACGATTTATTGCCTGACATATTTCGCTGCATCTCGTCAGGTACATACTGCAGAAATCACGCAATATAAAATAACTTGATAAATCCTTCATGATGAAATATACACATGTTCGCACCGTTATTTCTATTGTCTATCACGGCAATTCGTTTGTTTGCATCTCAACAGTATTATCTTCTTTATGCTTTCATTTATCAGAGTCATAGTTCTGGGAAATGTGTGCTGCGTAATATTTGGAGTATCAACACATGTGCAACGCACACACACACACACACGCACGAGCACACACACACACACACACACATACACACACACACTCACGAGCACACATACTCACACGCACACACACGCACACACGCACACACATGAATGTTACTGCAGTTATTCTTCTTTCTCTGACATTTGTTGACAATATGGTTGTTGCTCTTGTTGTTGTTATTGTCGTCGTCGTTACTGTTTGTGAATCTTCTGGAAGAGTGCAGGTTTTAACACTTAGGTCCGTACATCTGAAGTCGGAGTGGGTTCGCCTGATGGCGAGGGACTCGTTAAAAGGAAAAGCTAATCCACACGCAAAATTAAATCCATCTACGACTATAAATAGTGCGTATGGACTACGCTTGAGTTCAAAGCGAACGAGCGCAGAAAAAAAAACAACCTCAAACCACTTAGGTCCGATATATTCGCGTTCAGGTCGACTGTGACCTACAGGTGGCTTAGATCTATTATAGGGAGCTTGCTAGTAGGGCTGTCTTCTTGACTCTTTACCGTGTCCTACAGGCGGCTTAGATCTATCCGAGAGAGCTTGCTGTAGGGGTTGTCTTCTTGACTCTTTACCGTGTCCTACAGGCGGCTTAGATCTATCCGAGAGAGCTTGCTGTAGGGGCTGTCTTCTTGACTCTTTACCGTGTCCTACAGGCGGCTTAGATCTATCGGAGGGAGCTTGCTGTAGGGGTTGTCTTCTTGACTCTTTACCGTGTCCTACAGGCGGACCTAGATCTATTATAGGGAGCTTGCTGTAGGGGCTGTCTTCTTGACTCTTTACCGTGTCCTACAGGCGGCTTAGATCTATCGGAGGGAGCTTGCTGTAGGGGTTGTCTTCTTGACTCTTTACCGTGTCCTACAGGCGGCTTAGATCTAGTTATAGGGAGCTTGCTGTAGGGGCTGTCTTCTTGACTCTTTACCGTGTCCTACAGGCGGACCTAGATCTATTATATGGAGCTTGCTGTAGGGGTTGTCTTCTTGACTCTTTACCGTGTCCTACAGGCGGACCTAGATCTATTATAGGGAGCTTGCTGTAGGGGCTGTCTTCTTGACTCTTTACCGTGTCCTACAGGTCGGCTTAGATCTATTAGATGGAGCTTGCTGTAGGGGCTGTCTTCTTGACTCTTTACCGTGTCCTACAGGCGGACTTAGGTCTATTAGATGGAGCTTGCTGTAGGGGCTGTCTTCTTGACTCTTTACCGTGTCCTACAGGCGGCCTTAGATCTATCGGAGGGAGCTTGCTGTAGGGGCTGTCTTCTTGACATTTTACCGTGTCCTACAGGTGGCTTAGATCTATTGGAGGGAGCTTGCTGTAGGGGCTGTCTTCTTGACATTTTACCGTGTCCTACAGGCGGCTTAGATCTATTGGAGGGAGCTTGCTGTAGGGGCTGTCTTCTTGACTCTTTACCGTGTCCTACAGGCGGCTTAGATCTATTATAGGGAGCTTGCTGTAGGGGCTGTCTTCTTGACATTTTACCGTGTCCTACAGGCGGCTTAGATCTATCGGAGGGAGCTTGCTGTATGGGGCTGTCTTCTTGACTCTTTACCGTGTCCTACAGGCGGCTTTGATCTATCGGAGGGAGCTTGCTGTAGGGGCTGTCTTCTTGACTTTTTACTGTGTCCTACAGGCGGCTTAGATCTATCGGAGGGAGCTTGCTGTAGGGACTGTCTTCTTGACTCTTTACCGTGTCCTACATGCGGCTTAGATCTATCGGAGGGAGCTTGCTGTAGGCGCTGTCTTTTTGACTCTTTACCGTGTCCTACAGGCGGCTTAGATCTATTATAGGGAGCTTGCTGTAGGGGCTGTCTTCTTGACTCTTTACCGTGTCCTACAGGCGGCTTAGATCTATTATAGGGAGCTTGCTGTAGGCGCTGTCTTCTTGACTCTTTACCGTGTCCTACAGGCGGCTTAGATCTATTATAGGGGGCTTGCTGTAGGGGCTGTCTTCTTGACTCTTTACTGTGTCCTACAGGCGGCTTAGATCTATTATATGGAGCTTGCTGTAGGGACTGTCTTCTTGAATCTTTACCGTGTCCTACAGGCGGCTTAGATCTATTATAGGGTGCTTGCTGTAGGGGCTGTCTTCTTGACACTTTATCGTGTCCTACAGGCGGCTTAGATCTATTATAGGGAGCTTGCTGTAGGGGCTGTCTTCTTGACTCTTTACCGTGTCCTACAGGCGGCTTAGATCTATCGGAGGGAGCTTGCTGTAGGGGCTGTCTTCTTGACTCTTTACCGTGTCCTACAGGCGGCTTTGATCTATCGGAGGGAGCTTGCTGTAGGGGCTGTCTTCTTGACTCTTTACCGTGTCCTACAGGCGGCTTTGATCTATTATAGGGAGCTTGCTGTAGGGGCTGTCTTCTTGACTCTTTACCGTGTCCTACAAGCGGACCTAGATATATTATAGGGAGCTTGCTGTAGGGGCTGTCTTCTTGACTCTTTACCGTGTCCTACAGGCGGACCTAGATCTATTATAGGGAGCTTGCTGTAGGGGCTGTCTTCTTGACTCTTTACCGTGTCCTACAGGCGGCTTAGATCTATTATAGGGAGCTTGCTGTAGGGGCTGTCTTCTTGACTCTTTACCGTGTCCTACAGGCGGCTTAGATCTATTATAGGGAGCTTGCTGTACGGGCTGTCTTCTTGACTCTTTACCGTGTCCTACAGGCGGCTTAGATCTGTTATAGGGAACGTGCTGTAGGGGCTGTCTTCTTGACTCTTTACCGTGTCCTACAGGCGTCTTAGATCTATTATAGGGAGCTTGCTGTAGGGGCTGTCTTCTTGACTCTTTACCGTGTCCTACAGGCGGACCTAGATCTATTATAGGGAGCTTGCTGTAGGGGCTGTCTTCTTGACTCTTTACCGTGTCCTACAGGCGGCTTAGATCTATCGGAGGGAGCTTGCTGTAGGGGCTGTCTTCTTGACTCTTTACTGTGTCCTACAGGCGGCTTAGATCTATTATATGGAGCTTGCTGTAGGGGACTGTCTTCTTGACTCTTTACTGTGTCCTACAGGCGGCTTAGATCTATTATAGGGAACTTGCTGTAGGGGCTGTCTTCTTGACTCTTTACCGTGTCCTACAGGCGGCTTAGATCTATTATAGGGAGCTTGCTGTAGGGGCTGTCTTCTTGACTCTTTACCGTGTCCTACAGGCGGCTTAGATCTGTCGGAGGGAGCTTGCTGTAGGGGCTGTCTTCTTGACTCTTTACGGTGTCCTACAGGCGGCTTAGATCTATCGGAGGGAGCTTGCTGTAGAGGCTGTCTTCTTGACTCTTTACCGTGTCCTACAGGCGGCTTAGATCTATCGGAGGGAGCTTGCTGTAGGGGCTGTCTTCTTGACTCTTTACCGTGTCCTACAGGCGGCTTAGATCTATCGGAGGGAGCTTGCTTTAGGGGCTGTCTTCTTGACTCTTTACCGTGTCCTACAGGCGGCTTAGATCTATCGGAGGGAGCTTGCTGTAGGGGCTGGCTTCTTGACTCTTTACTGTGTCCTACAGGCGGCTTAGATCTATTATAGGGAGCTTGCTGTAGGTGCTGTCTTCTTGACTCTTTACCGTGTCCTACAGGCGGCTTAGATCTATTATAGGGAGCTTGCTGTAGGGGCTGTCTTCTTGACTCTTTACCGTGTCCTACAGGCGGCTTAGATCTATTATATGGAGCTTGCTGTAGGGGCTGTCTTCTTGACTCTTTACCGTGTCCTACAGGCGGCTTAGATCTATCGGAGGGAGCTTGCTGTAGGGGCTGGCTTCTTGACTCTTTACTGTGTCCTACAGGCGGCTTAGATCTATTATAGGGAGCTTGCTGTAGGTGCTGTCTTCTTGACTCTTTACTGTGTCCTACAGGCGGCTTAGATCTATTATAGGGAGCTTGCTGTAGGGGCTGTCTTCTTGACTCTTTACCGTGTCCTACAGGTGTCTTAGATCTATTATATGGAGCTTGCTGTAGGGGCTGTCTTCTTGTCTCTTTACCGTGTCCTACAGGCGGCTTAGATCTATTGGAGGGAGCTTGCTGTAGGGGCTGTCTTCTTGACTCTTTACCGTGTCCTAAAGCCGGCTTAGATCTATCGGAGGGAGCTTGCTGTAGGGGCTGTCTTCTTGACTTTTTACCGATGTATCATCACCCCGGGGACTGTATTGTGAAGCTGCCTATTCCCGCTCTAATCTGCGACAACAGCGGGTTGTGCAATAGCCGTACTGGAATATCGTGCTGAGAAGTTGTATGACGGTGTCACCAGGTCTTCATTCAGCCGAGCACACAGAGACCTGCTGCTATTAGGGTCTAAGTTGACAATGTTCTCTCGACAAGTTTTAGGTGGAGTTTGTGCTGACATTTTCTAGAACTTCAAAACAATGTTTTCTTGTGAATGAATTTAAATGACGAAAACACAAACAATAGATTGCACAATTTCTTGCCTGACATATTTCGCTGCGTCTCTTCGGGTACATAGTGCAGCAATCACACAACATAAATTAAAGCATTGAGATAAATCCTTCAAGCTGAAATATATAATACACATATCCAGACAGCAATTTGAAATGTCTGCCAAGGTAATGTGAAACTGACTATCATGTCTTTTTCTTTGCACAAAATTGGTTTTTGTAAAAGATGTAAAAGATTGTCACATCCAACACCAGAACGATATTTTGTGTAGATTGCTTACATTACATATACTATATATTTGGGTCTACTCCAAATTCACATCTGCTGAGGAATAATGTTCTGTCATCAAGATATTCCAACAAAAAGACAATGTGTTTTTCATCAAGATTGGAATTTTTGAGTTAGAGCCGGAGATTATATCTCTCAACCAGATGCATCCCCTTGGCCGGTAACAGTATACGTAGTACTGTATACTGTATAGTAGTCAGCCCGTGGCAACCGAACTTCCGGTACCCGCCATACGGGAAGGCATACACTTTTACACAGAGTTAACAAAGAGTGACGTCAGGGCGGAAAAAAACGGGAAGAAAACTATGATTTTTGATAGCGTCATCAGTATTTCTGAAGTGGTTTCATGACAACTGGTGCTGTCAACCTAAACAGAGACTTCCATTCTCCCCGATCAAACAGGGCGACAAAGCGACCGTGACGAATATGGAACTGCAGTGGCTAAAACAGAGTCGACATCTGGCCGATGTGTGGAGCTGGAAAATCGCTTGCTTTAAATACACTCCATGAAGAATCGATATCGCCCAGAGGTGAGAAGGAAACACGGGGGTGGAGGTGGGATGGGAGGGGGGGGGGGGTTGTATGGGAGAAAGCTGAAGTATCACTTTGTTTAGTTGATTACGCTATGTAAGTTTGTCAGTTGATAGAATGGTATTTGGTTTTGTTATTCTTCTTTCCACTATTGTCTAGCGTTTATTAGTTGTTGTTATTTTTGTCTTCCAATTATGCCGTTAGGCGGGGGAAAAGTAATTGGAGTTCCATAGCCTGTGACTAGCGCAGTTTCTTCAATTCCCTCCAAATGTTCGTGAGTAGTATTGTCTAGGATCAAGTACATTCCCTGCCGGTTTGCTAGACCTGTCATAGGTTCCTTACCTACTTAACTCTTGTGTATTTGCTACTAGCACCATGTCCACACCCCGGACAGACGTACCACAAGTGTAGTGTGTTTAGTTCTACCAGTAGCCTCTGATATTACAGCGAGGTAGATAGATGTCAATGTTCAGAACAGTTCTCCGATGACTAGAAGGGCGAGACCGGGAGATCAGCTGAAAATAAATGACAGAAATATAATCCTGGAGATGTGTACATGTGGCTGGAATCGGGTTCTAGATCAAAGAGGCATAGCAGAACTCCATAAATCTGCCGAGCCTTGCATGTCTTTTGATAGTGTGAGCAAGACAATGGCATTGTGTTCAGGCTTGACAGATGGTGGCTTAGCAAGTCTTGGACGGAGCATGAGTGTTGAATGCCTAGCGAACAAAGAGTGTAGCGGGTCGGTAAAGGCCGCCCTCTAACTGCCAGACAATGGACCCAGCGGACCAGTTAAGGTTCTATGACGCTGAGATTTCATGCATGTTGGAGTGTATCTCTGCAACTGATGATTTGATACATGATCCCTTTCCAGCCTTCAGCTCCGCATCTGGGGGTGCTGAACTCTGCCGAGGTCAACGTAAAACATGTTTCTGGGTTTGTGTTTTAAAGCAATAAAGAAAGATAGACAGCATTAAATAGAGAAGTGAGTTGTGTGATTCTGTTTATAATAAACACGCGTACATTCTATAGACAGACGTTGGACTTATACGCCCTACGCCACTTGAAGGCCGTAGTCAGTCCATCTTTATCAGTGGTTCCCATACTGCTTCGCGCTGTCGTACCTTTGTCTCTTAGACAATGGTATAATCGTGCCAGGTACATTTTATGTAATCAGTGGGCATCCTGACCCACATAACGAAAATAAAGTTATAGATGGTAAATATGCCTTTTTTAGCACTAATGTTTTATTTACAGCTGATAGGGTAGTCTTGATTGGACCGGGATTTATCCCACATGGCTTGGTGTCTTTCCGCAAGGTGGCATGCCGAAAGTGTCGCACAGTGCACGAACTCCGTAGCTCTAGCCACGACCACAGAGAAAAATTGCACGCGTGAACCGAATGACGGAGTCTAGAATCGAACCCACAACATTTGAAGGGCAAAGCAGGCGGCTTAACCACAACGCACCACAACGCCATGGAGACTCACATTACCTTGTGATGTGTTTCTCTAAACAAACCCAGACGTAGCACAATGACTCTGTTGAATAACAAGATAATAATTATTTAATGAATATATTTATACAAAATAATAAACATCACGTTAACAGTTAAGACACCATATTATGTGGCTGAAGGTAATTTCTACCAGTATTTCATATGACTGTAATTCAGTTTCTAAAGCGCCTCTGTTGTTGCTACAGTGTACCACAGCACCGCTGCCCTTAGACCATCGCTCTAGCACGCTTTTATATACAATCACTTACCGAATAGCAAAAACAACAGAAATTATTATCTTCTAACATTCAAGGACACCTCAGATGCGCATAATTGTTCATATAAAGTCGGAAAGGGAAAACTGCAATACGAGTTGTAAAAATGGGAAGACAGATAGAGCGGATAACATCCCCAAAGAGCTAATTAAGCACGATGAAGGCGCCTTAATAGATCTGCTAGTCATAATCAGCAATAAGAACTGACAGACAGAAAGGGTCCATCGTATAAACAGACAGATGGTCGATCATATAAACAGACGAGAGGTCGATCATCTAAAGAGAAGAGTGGGCGATCATATAAACAGAAGAGTTGTCGATCAAATGAACAGAAAAGTGGTCGATCAAATAATCATAAAAACAAAAGAGAGGCCCATCATATAATCACACCTTTCATTATTACCAAATCCCAAACTGAAAAAAAAAAATGCTATCTAACCAATAAGTGTAGAACCGCCATGTTATTAACATCTATGAAGATAATAAAATAAAATAAAATAAAATAATACTTTATTTCGTGATTGCTTCTCGATCCCTTGGCTAAGATCAAAGTGTAGATCTATTCCGCATTTGATTTGACCAAGGTCACCACCAGAGGCGGTCATCACAATGATACACAGGGACGTGGAACCTCACGGGGCGACTCTTGCCCCCGGGGAACCGCGATCCGCTATTAGAATAAAAAAATGAAAATAATACTTCGTAGACCACATACAATATTTATATTTACTTCTGGGTGGATCAGGGCATGCTATACGTCTATTCCAGCAGTGGTCATGAAAAGACAACAGTGCTCTGTGGGTAACATTGCAGCTTTTAAAATGTCGTTTTATATAGTATTAATGAGAGGTTATCACAGCAGAATAAGATTATAAACAACAAAAGTATTGCAAAACTTATATTAATTCCGTGATACTGGACTCGATTGGATAATTATGTTAATGTGTGAGTTTACAGCTGTCGCCCATACTTTAGTACGGCGGTGAAAGACTGGCCCCACTCGTCCAGTAATCAGCTGCATGAGAAACTTCTCATTTTCTCCTCATATTGTACCAGCACGAATGTTCAAGACTGCCACACAAGGATACAGCAGGCAATAGACAGACTCACAATCTCGTATTATCTTAGTACGACGCTCATTAGACTATTCTCATGTATGCCTTCTCGAACATCCGCAAGTTGTGTTGATATGAATGTATAAGCTACAAGTCAGCTGCCATTATCTCCCTTGAACAGCAATCACCTCCAGATTAATCTGTAATATACCTTTTAATTACTTAGTCCTGTGGTTTAATGACCGTGTTATTGTCCAAAATCGATGTTGACTTTTTTTATGTAAGTAGTAAAGTCCATGCCGGTCTCTCTGTCCGAGGGGTTACACCACTTTCTCCTTAATCCCGTTTATCACGCAGAGTCTCGTAGCGGGCGAGAACTGGGAGCGGTTCGAACAAATTTACGTACTGTCAAACATGGCACAGAGCGCACATAGTTTACATAGCTTAGCAGGCTGTGGTAACAGGGAATGGAAAAAAAAAAACCAAACAAACAAACAACGGGAAATGAAAAAAACAAAACAATGGGAAATGGAAAACACAAACAGGGAATGGGGTGATCTTTTTACAGAATACAACATTCTCACAACCAGGACACCAGAGGTAATGACGCAACAAACGCACAGCAGTAATCCAATAGGGAATTTGACAATTTTGAAAAAGAATGATTCGAATAGTGTCTGGGTAATGGTTAGGGTGTATTTTCAGAGGGTCTGTTGGAATTAGATTAACACTTATACGAAGCCAATTGAGTATTCCGCACATTAGATTGGTCCATAATATTTAATTTTTAAAGATTCTACGTGATATATGGTAACCATGTTATTATGTTAACAAAACTGACAACCACTTGTTTACACCTTGTTACTTACCAATTTATTAAGATATTATTGTGGTTCTAATATCATACATGTAAATGATAATGCGACAAAAAAAAAAAAAAAAAAGCAAATAAAACTAGGATCCATTTATTTGAACTGTTAAAAAAAAAAAAAAATCTGTAATATACACAAACAAAAGAAACACACATTACACCTTGTAAATATACATTGATTTGTATGAAACAAACGTTAAAAAAAAATAAAAAAATCCTAATATCTATATGTGTAGGCAATTGCACATGCCATAAATGTAATATTATCGCATATGTGTATATTAATGCATTTGTTGTATTCGGAATTTTAAAGGAAAACATGAATTTAAAAAAAAAAATGTTTAACAGGCCAAATAATCTGACAATTATTATTATTTATTATTTATTATTATTATTACTTATTATTATTAATACGTTTATTACTACTGCTACCATTATTATTAATTTTCCCATTCTTATATTTGAATGTGCAACATGAAATATATTGTGGATGTGTGTCTGTGTCGCTGGCAGTAACATATGTATGCGTCTGGGTATGGATGCAGGTGTGTGTGTGTGTTGCATGTATTTGCACGCGCATGTGTACGAGTGTGTGTTTGTGTGTGTGTGCGCGCGTTTACATGCACTATGCCATAAATGTCATAATATAACTGTATATATGTATGTATTTGCTTTGTTCACACATGTGACACCTAACACTAACAAACGGCAACGCTCTGTAATATACACAAACAATGTGTAGATGCAGGTGTTTGTGTGTGTTGCATGTATTTGCACGCGCATATGTACGAGTGTGTGTTTGTGTGTGTGTGCGCGCGTTTACTTGCACTATGCCATAAATGTCATAATATAACTGTATATATGTATGTATTTGCTTTGTTCACACATGTGACACCTAACACTAACAAACGGCAACGCTCTGTAATATACACAAACAAAAGAAACACACATTACACCTTGTAAATATACATTGATTTGTATGAAATAAACGTTTAAAAAAAATAATAATGTTTGTCCGGCCTGTAAAAGGCCAATTAAAAAAAAAAAATATCCTATTTGTGGCTGACTCGGTCGCAGGATCATTAATCTGAGCCAGGCTATGGACCTTAATATAACTTCTCTTCTGAGGTTGAATGGGGTAAGGGGTAATGGTAGAATGGAAGTAAAAGTCAGCTGAGGTAGATGAAGTACAGGACCAGGCCGGTTGTGGCTTACACTAGACCAGCAGTGACGGAGCAGGAGGTGACTGTCACTGGTGGATGGCACCCTGGCTTGACCTCCTGGTGTTGGTGATAAGACCTGACCAGGATGTATGGAAAATACAAGTGTCCCTGAACCGAACTGACTACTAGCTTGAACGTAAGCCAACACTAAAGATGGAGAGCAACAATACGAGGATTAACAGGAATCCTTACGTGGGGCACTCACTTATGTCAGTGCTAATTTTTGTGTTTAAAAGTAGTAACCAATCAGGCTGGCTACCTTTCTGTTATGCTTCCCTTATACTATCGACGATAAAAAGGGATTGCGCCTCAAAAGAGGTCACTCCTGGATGACCGTGACTGAAGAGACAAAGGCACATGTCTGTAACTTAGACGTCTTCAACTCGAAGAAGAATGGACTGATACACCTACCTGTAGGCTTTGCAAAAACACTCCCATGTTCTCATTACACTACGGAGACACTGCAGAGGTCAGTTGCCTGCATCGGTCGACCCTGAGATAAGTTAATTGGTTTAACAGTACTCAAGCCCAGAAGACATCATCATCTACACAGATGTGTCCGTGAAGCGCAGCTCCATGGTCCGCGTGGGCGTACACGGCACCAAGGATGGGGGAAACAATCAAAGAGGACAGCAACGCGTTTCAAACTACATTAAGCCTGACCACGGCGATCACGGCTGCCTCCAGGACGCTTGCAAGGGCAGCAGAGCAGATAACCACATAAGGGATAAGCATATCAGAATCCACGAACATGCTACAGGAAAATGCAACGAGACGTCTCAGCTCTCAATGGATTGGTAGCATTCGGAAGTCGCACAAAAACCCACAGGAGTAACAGGTAATGAACACGTAGACCAGCTGGTAAATAATGCACCAATACAAGAAGTGTGGATACGACTAATATATCAATGCAGTACGGATTCGGCTGTGGGATTATAACGCTAGTCTGAAACGATGAAATGGGAGATAAACCTGGTCAAGCAAGTCAATGACGCCTTCGTGGTCAAGAGAGGAGATACCATAGCCAATTTCTCATGGGAACAGTGAGTAGAAAACGTCGGGAGTGTTTCTGCATCGAATGACTAAGCACGCATAGAATTACCCATGGGAATTTATGTCATTTGGCAAAATATATTTTAACATATTCAGTGCGAAACAAAAAGTATTTTTGGACTAAATAAAAATGGGTGGTAGAAAATCGGAAGTAGATGTGTGACACAGCTATGACTTAAAAGTTGTTAATATGGTAGCAGACATGTTGTATTATAACGTAATGACAAGGTTTCGGAGATATATAAGCCCTTGGCAGGTACGGAAACCGCTTAAGAAAATTACTCATCCAGTGACATTTAATCAGTTAATATAACATATGTTACTGTTCTAGTTAGAAGACATGGATCTACACACCCACCCACCCATAACTGTTACTGTTCTAGTTAAAAAAAACACCCATATCTGTTATGTTCTAGTTGGAAGACAGAATATACACACCCACCCATAAATTTTACTGTTCTAGTTATAATATATGGATCTACACACCCACCCATATCTGTTAATGTTCTAGTTAAAAGACACGAATCTCCACATCCACCCATATCTGTTACTGTTCTAGATAGAAGATATGGATCTGCACACCCGCCCATATTTGTTACTGTTGTAGTTAGAAGAAAAAATCTACACACCCACCCATATCTTTTACTGTTCTAGTTAGAAGATATGGATCTACATACCGTCCTATATCTGTTACTGTTCTAGCTAAAAGAAATAACTCCGCATACCTACCCATAGCTTTTACTGTTCTAGTTAGAAGACATGGATCTACATACCGTCCTATATCTGTTACTGTTCTAGCTAAAAGAAATAACTCCGCATACCCACCCATAGCTTTTACTGTTCTAGTTAGAAGACATGGATCTACACACCCAACCATATCTGTTACTGTTCTTCTTCTTCTTCTTCGTTCATCCGGAGTTTTTTTCCGGATGTGATTGCGTTGTGCCTGTTTACAGCAGAGCTGCGTTCTTGCGCCGTTAGGCCGACACATCCGACTTCTGCGGGCATTTGTTGACCGGGTTAACCTTCCCGGGGGTTTCTTAGGACGTTTGACTCTCACTGTTGTGGTGTTATCCCCCATCCCAGCTGGTCCATATAGAACAGCCAAAGATCCTGGTCAGCCCTCAAGGGAAGGCAGGGGCAGACCATGGGCATTCCCCGCCATCCAAGGAGGCTTCCATACTTGCAGAGCCGATACATAGCGCTCTGGTACTGGGCTCACCCAAGGAATCGTCACGTCCTGCACATGGCTGCTTAGCCTCACTTCCGTATATTGGGCCTTCCGTTCACCATAGGCTGTTCTTCCGGAAACCAGAAGTATGCAGTCTGCAGATAACATCCACACAGTGAGCTTTCGATTCGGACTTTCCATGTAATAGATTTGCTAGCCAAGCAATATTCCATTTCGTGCCACTAGGACACTTTTCCACCTTTTATGAAGCCCACACAGTGGGCTTTTGATTCAGACTTTCCATGTAATGGATTTGCTATCCAAGCAATATTCCATTTCGTGCCACTAGGACACTTTTCCACCTTTTATGAAGCCCACACAGTGGGCTTTTGATTCGGACTTTCCACGTAATGGATTTGCTATCCAAGCAATATTCCATTTCGTGCCACTAGGACACTTTTCCACCTTTTATGAAGCCCACACAATGGGCTTTTGATTTGGACTTTCCACGTAATGGATTTGCTATCCAAGCAATATTCCATTTCATGCCTCTGGGTCTTCATGTACCTTTAAATGTCAACCTGTATATAGTTAAAGTAATCTGCGGTCAACTTTAGCTTGTTGATATCTCCATAGAGCTTGTCCTCAAATGAAGCAGGTGTGGGCCAAAATATCTTTCTCTGTTCTGCATACGTTGGGCAATCCTGCAGCAAATGTTTTGCTGTCATTTTTCCAGTTCTACAATTACATTCATCGGTATCTCCTATCTTTAGTTTATTGAACAAGTGGTATTTCAGCCTGTTATGTCCTGTGCGGAGTCTGAAGATTGCTACTTGTTCTCTTCGGTCGAGTTTGTAATATGCATCATCCTTCTGATGGCCTGGATGCTCTGATTCCCATTTGGTTCTATAAGTGCTTTTTATCAACCTCTTTGCCTCATTATAGGTTATGTCTATGTCAGGCTGTGGTAGTCGTCCGCCCTCTTTTGCCAGTCTGTCAGCCTCTTCGTTTCCAGGTATACTGCAATGTGATGGGATCCACTGTATTACAACTTTTTTGGATTTCTGGCATAGACCATGGAGTGCTGCTCTTAGGTCAGTTAGTTCTGTGCTGTTATTGCTCTTCAGTATTGAGACAGCTGACTTTGCATCTGTGAAGATAGCTATTTGCTTCTCTTTATTTTCCTCCATCAGGAGCATTTCTGCTGCAGTTTTCAGAGCCTCTACCTCCGCTTTGAAGTTACTTGAAAATTTTCCAGTTGCCATTGAATGTGTTTTTTTCGCTCCATTTTTTAAATTTAGGAGAATTCCTCCTCCTCCATTCTCTATTGAATTTTTGGCTGATCCATCTGTATATGCATGGGTCCAATTCCTGCTTGGGTAATGTTCTTTTATGTAGTTTAGGGTTATTTCTCTTCTTTCGGTTTCATGCTGAGTGTTCTTTTTCTCAATACCAGGAATGTTTTCTATCATCTCAGGCAGTTGCTGCTGTCTCCAAGCTGGGAACTTGTGTGCATTGTGTATGGGCTTGACTGTTGATATGTTAAGAATAGGATCTGACCTAATCCTTCGTTTTGCAGTTTCTACAAAGTTGCTACGCTTCAGTCTTCCCTTTCCAAAACCATTAAATCTGTTGTACATAGGGTGGTCTGTCAATCTTCTAAATTTTTCTGCTTGTTGCTGGGCTCTGCTATCTCTTCTATCCTGCATTGGTTGTAAACAAGTGATCTTTTCTAATTCATTAATAGGCGTTGTCTTCAGGCTTCCAGTTATGATTCGCATTCCTTGATTTTGGACTCTACTTATTTTGTTAAAGTTTGACTTAGCTGCTGTTGCCCAAGCTGCAATGCCATATTCCAGTACTGGCCTCACCCGTCCAGTATATAACTTCTTGAGAACTTTCTCATCTGCTCCCCATGTTGTACCAGCAAGCTTTTTCATGATTGCCATTCTTTGCCTTGCTCTTGTTCGATTTTTCTCAACCTGTGTCTTCCATGTCAGGCGACGATCAAAGGTGACTCCTAGATAGTTTGGATTTTCTTCATGGCGCAATATTTTTCCATTCAATACCAGCTTAGGTTGCTGAGTTTTAGTTGAGAGGGAGAACACTGTGCATGTTGTTTTCTCCTCACTTATCTTCACTAGCCATGATTTTGACCAGTCCTCTAGCGCTAATAGGGCTTGCTGTATTCTGCTGTTAGCTGTACTAATATATTCTTCAGATGTCCATATGGCTAGGTCATCTGCAAAGGATGATGTGTGTACTCTGGCTGGAAAATTTTCCGTGATGTCGTTTATATATGCTAGGAATAATGTTGGTGAAAGAACTCCTCCTTGGGGGACACCTTGCTCCAACAGCATCATTTTGCTGGTTTGTCCTTGTACTTTTGTCCTGGCAGTTCTGTTCTCAAGGTAGTGGCTGATCCATTTGTACATTTTCCCGCAAACATGCATTTTTTGCAGTTTTACTTTCAGTCCTTCCTTCCATACTTTATCAAATGCTTTTTCTAAATCTATCCAGACTGCTAGTGTGTGCTTTTTCTCTTGGAAGGCATCCTCTATTTCCTGAGCTATATAGGTTATTTGATCTTCAGTAGATCTGTACTTTCTGAATCCTGCTTGGTGAGGTGTTAAGAGTTGGTTTTCTTCCAGATGCCATGTTAGCCTGCCATTGATAATGCGTTCCATTAATTTTCCTACACAGCTAAGAAGACTGATAGGTCGATAGCCATTTGGTTCTTCCAGGTCTTTTCCTTTCTTTGGGACTGGTATTAGTATAGCTTCCTTCCATGCCTGTGGGACTATTCCCCTCTTCCAGCTGTAATTTAGGACTGCTAGTAGTTTCTTTTTTGCCTTAGTGCCTAGTCCTATTAGCATTTCATTTGTGATTCCATCCTTTCCTGGTGATGTCTTCTTTTTTAGGGTATTCATTGCCTGTTCCATTTCTTCCATTGTTAGATTTGCCATCATATATTCTGCTGCTGTCTCTGTATATGTATGATGTATCTGTTTATCTTTGATTGCTTTCTTCTGTTCGGCTGTAATATCAATGTGGTTTGCACTGGCATAGTGTTCCATTAGTGCATTTGCAGCCTTTTTTCCTGTAAGCAAGGCATTTCCTTGTTTAATTGTTATTTGTTTGTTTCTAGGTCCTTCATTGTTCATGGCTTTCACTAGTTTCCATAGTTTGTTTCCATCCCTGTCAAAATTCAGGTTTTCTGTTTTTTTCCTCCAACAATCTCTTGTTGTTTGATTTACTGTTCTTTTATATTTTGCTGAGATGGCTTTGAGAGAGATGTTCGCTTCAGTTGTTTGTTCTCTCTCTGCGGTCTTCCTAGCATCTTCAACTTTGTCCTCCAAAAATTGTAGTTCTTCAGTCCAGTATGGTTTGTAATTTTTCCTTGCTCCTCTTGGAATAGACTCAGTGGCCGCCTGTATTATTGCTCTGTTTAGACTTTCCACCATTTGCTTCATGTTGCCATATCGTGTATTTACGTTTTCACAATATTTGTCTGTTAGTATGGCAAATCTGTCCCAATCTGCTCGTTTGTAATTCCAACGGGGCAAAGGCTTTTGCTCCTGTGGAACATACTCCATATTTATTACAAGCTTGATTGGTCTGTGGTCACTACCTGCTAATTGGTCCAGCACATGGCGATCGATTTTGTGGAGGATGTCTCCTGTGCAGAAAGCTAAGTCTGGAGTAGAAGTGGTAATCCATCTTCTGGAGTAGAAGCTCGGTGTGTCATCCGCTTTGTTAAGTAGATGGAGATTTGAGTCTATTTCCCAGTCCTCCACTTCATCTCCTCTTTTGTCAGTATCTGGGTATCCCCATCTTTCTGAACGGCTATTAAAGTCTCCGACAACAATGCAATTTGTGTCAGTTATTTCCATGTTTGAGAGTGTAAGATCCTTATCTGCCGGGCTATATAGATTGTAAATTCTTATTTTCACGTCCTTTATCATTATATCAACACCTATAATTTCCGTTTGGTTGTCAGAGATCACAGATACTTCGCTGCAAGGTATTGTATTTCGTGTAAGTATTACAACTCCTCCTTTGTGTCCTTCGCGGTCGAAACGTGTGGCCTGATATCCCTCGACTGAAAATGTGCGATTGGCGTTGAGGTGTGTCTCTTGAATGCATGCCACATCTATTCTATCTTTATGAAGACGCTGTGTTAGGGAGGCTTTCTTGTTATAAACTCCTTCTGCATTCCATTTTAGTATGTTGAGTGTCCGGGGTGTTTGGTCAATAGCTCTTAACCTACTCCTCTGTGCCTTGACTCCACAGCACAGGGGAAGGTGACCACCAGTAGTCATGGGTGGACCCCCTCGAGGCAGGGGGCCCGGCACTATCACCGCCTGATGGGACTTCACGGGATTAGCACCATAACGATTAATTTTCATCTGTGGCATCATGAAATGATAAAGTTACGTTGCACTTCTTTGTCAAGCCTATGGCTCAGTACATCCGATTTCGACAAGCATTTGTTCGGGATGCTTTCCCTAGCCTTTGACTGTCCCCAGTCTACCTACAAGGCAGCAGGTTTGTGCGTCACTTCGTCTGGTCCCTCTCCCTTGACCTGTCCGACATGGGTGACCCTACCAGTAGCTGTGCTACCGTCGGCATAGCTCTTGGGGTCATTGGAACGCTCAAGCCCCTCTACCTCGTCAAGGTGGACGCACGGCAGAGGGGTGTTACTGTTCTAGTTAGAAGACATGGATCTACACACGCACCCATATCAATCTGTTACTGTTCTAGTTAGTAGACATGAATTACACATCCACCCATATCAATCTGTCACTGTTCTAGTTAGAAGACATGGATCTACACACGCACCCATATCAATCTGTTACTGTTCTAGTTAGAAGACATGGATCTATACACCCACCCACATCCATCAATCTGTTACTGTTCTAGTTAGAAGACATGGATCTACACACGCACCCATATCAATCTGTTACTGTTCTAGTTAGAAGACATGGATCTACATACCCACCCATATCTGTTACTGTTCTAGTTAGAAGACATGGATCTACACACGCACCCATATCAATCTGTTACTGTTCTAGTTAGTAGACATGAATTACACATCCACCCATATCAATCTGTTACTGTTCTAGTTAGAAGACATGGATCTACACACCCACCCATATCCATCAATCTGTTACTGTTCTAGTTAGAAGACATGGATCTACACACCCACCCACATCCATCAATCTGTTACTGTTCTAGTTAGAAGACATGGATCTACACACGCACCCATATCAATCTGTTACTGTTCTAGTTAGTAGACATGAATTACACATCCACCCATATCAATCTGTTACTGTTCTAGTTAGAAGACATGGATCTACACACCCACCCACATCCATCAATCTGTTACTGTTCTAGTTAGAAGACATGGATCTACACACCCACCCACATCCATCAATCTGTTACTGTTCTAGTTAGAAGACATGGATCTACACACCTACCCACATCCATCAATCTGTTACTGTTCTAGTTAGAAGACATGGATCTACACACGCACCCATATCAATCTGTTACTGTTCTAGTTAGTAGACATGAATTACACATCCACCCATATCAATCTGTTACTGTTCTAGTTAGAAGACATGGATCTACACACCCACCCACATCCATCAATCTGTTACTGTTCTAGTTAGAAGACATGGATCTACACACCTACCCACATCCATCAATCTGTTACTGTTCTAGTTAGAAGACATGGATCTACACACGCACCCATATCAATCTGTTACTGTTCTAGTTAGTAGACATGAATTACACATCCACCCATATCAATCTGTTACTGTTCTAGTTAGAAGACATGGATGTACACACCCACCCATATCACTGCACATTTATTGTCAAGAAAGTTACATTAGTGATGAATGAGGATCGTCATCATCGCTCTTCGAAGAGATCCATGATGATCCGATCTCCTCATCAACATCCCCGCCAGCATATATCGACCAGTTCGGTGTTGATTAATTAAGCATGGTGTGCCCTTGACAAAATGTTGATGTCTGGCGACACCCCGCTTCATTCCTATCTCCCTCACTCTGAACAAGGAAACAGATTCCCAAGTGCCCGTCATCTGGTCGTCCAGTGTCTCTTAGAGCGTTGATGTCAGGACCATCCATTGCTCTTCCCTCCTTGATCACCACCATTTCTGCTCGTTGTCCTTTCATGCCTGAATGTTTCGGTTCTCGTATGAGAGTTAAATGGACCAAATGTGATGTGGTCAATGTGTCCAGCAACTCGTGTCGCATGAGGCTAGTCTGAGCCTTCTCGATCATGTTCATTATGTCGCTGAGTATGCCTCATGTGAGTATTTTTGCGTGCTGAGCCAATTCAGGGTATTGGCTGCTGCCTTTGTTTCTATCGTAAGGCTGCTTGTTGGCAAGGGAAAAGCACCAATTGCTTCCTTGACAGTTTGACTTGTAGAGCTTACTGAGGAAATCCATGCACTTCGCTTGCTCAGAACCTCAAAAACATCCGTAGACACCACTGCGTTATCCTCTCCGCTGTTTGCATGTATTAACCCTTTGACTTCAGTATCCACCGCGGTGAAATCTTGTTCTCTGAGACTTCAGGCAAGAGTGATATCTACAGGCACGAGTATTAACTCCCTTCCAAGAATAATGTCTGTGGGTTTGCATGATTGGTGGATGGCTTTTTCAGCATGTTCTATCCATGGCGCGCCCTTTTAGATGATTTTGTTTAGACGTTGACAGGTTGGCGTTAAGGGGGTTTTGCATATCTTGAGGTTATCTCTTGACGTTTCATTCTGCAATCCCTATAGAGAAAGCCCAGAAACCAAAATTACTCGACAAAATTTATCTCTGATGTAACCGAGGATGATAATCATAGCTACGTTATCTACTTTTATTTATTTATTATTTGTTGTTGTTGTTGTTTTTTAGTCTTCTTGTTTGTGTGGTACTAATGGTCAGAATGGAAACGGGTGTACTCGGTGGCTGAGACTATCAGTCCCTTGTTGGGTGTAACAAGTAATCGTTGAAAATTCGTTGAAGCCATCAATTTCATTGCTGACAAACGTTTCCTGTCTTTGGTTATGATGTGGTTTATGTGATCCTTGAATGTCATACTTGGGTGGAATCTAACACTTAAATATTTAATGGGGCTGGTCTTTTCAATGTCCTCTCTGCACAGTTTCACTGTTGGCATGGGTGTGCTTACAAGACGATTATCCAGGATGACCATGTGGTGATGGATTGATGATTGCACTAGAGTTGTTGAACCACGAAGATACCCGATCTACTTCTTGTGGTAGCTCTGGATGACACTAACTCTGTCTTTCCTATGCCTTTACAAGAGGATATCATCTGAGTATGAATTGGTTCTGACATTGCCATGTTATTATTCGTAAGTTATTCTAATTGCGTAGACACCGAGGACGACTGGAGAGAGAGAGAGAGAGAGAGAGAGAGAGAGAGAGAGAGAGAGAGAGAGAGAGAGAGAGAGAGAGAGAGAGAGAGAGAGAGAGAGAGACAGACAGACAGACAGACAGACAGACAGACAGACAGACAGACAGACAGACAGAACCTTGGGGCAAGCTTGGGCCGAGCACACCTTGCCTCATGTATGTACAGTCTTTCTGTCGAACAGAGCGAAGGGATATCCATCTGACAAGGAGTGAGTGAAAATTAACTTACATCAGTACATTCATCAGTAGATGAAATGGAGATTTGTTGTAGGCGTCTGCCAGATCTATGGCTATTGCACATGTTTCGAGACCCGCCTGGCAGCCTTTAAATGTGTCTTATGGGAAGACAGCAGCATTGCCCCATGTTTCTATATTATGTCTGTATCCTCCATGCGTGTGGGGCGTTAGATTATTCATTTCGAAGTCATATGCTATATTCCTGGTAATTATTCTTGGATTAAACAAGTTGTACGCATGGTAAAGTGGTGTAAACTGTTCTGGTCCATGTTGTGGGCCAAACTGCGCTATTCCATATATTCAAACACAGTGCACGACTGTCTGGGTTAGTTATGTTGGTGTACTTCACCAGCCTGGTGACTCCCCTTTCTTCAGGCTTTTGTTTTCCTGCTCACACATTCTTTAGTAAATGTTCCGATCCTTTTTTCTTAGCTTTAATGTAAATCATTTACTTTTGTTTTTCCATCTGGTGTCTCTGTTGAACCTTCATTCGATACTACTTCCATCTTTCCTCTATATCTTCGCTTCGTGTCACAGTGTTGCCATTCATATAAATTATTAATATAATGATGCTGCAGCGGGCGCGTTGGTGTAGCCATTAGGATGTTACGCTGACAATGGCAGCAGCCAGGTCAGACCAGAGTTCCATGCCAGGTCTCGCCGTTCGCTAAGGGAAGGAAAGACTGGCCACCTATACCACCGTGGACTCAGACCAACAAAATGTGATGGTACTAGCACTTCACATACCAAAGGGGGGGGGGGGGGGGGGGGGGCAGGGGGCGTGTTCCTAGTTACTGGACTTGTTTGGATTGTGTGTGTATATATATGTGTGTGTGTGTGTGTGTGTGTGTGTGTAATGATGATCTGGCAGACTTTTAAAACTGGCCTGTCCCTCAGGTCCACTCAGCCTAAAATGGGTACCAGGAAATGTCTTGGAGAGTAAAGGCGACCGCCCGCAATACTGAACCCATCACCAAACCGAGCGCAGCCCATCTATAAAACTATGGATCACGCATCATGTGCCTAATGCGTCTCAAGACACGTGAAAGGTCATGTACTACTTATTAATGGTGGTCTGAACTGGCCTGTGAATGCACCAATTCCCTGGAACAAATTTTCACCGTTTTTCCTGGCAACTGGAGAACTTCTGTTATAATTACAAGTATTCTCGATTATATTTGTGATAATTCAAAATGCATAAACGTAAACAAAGACGTTAATTAAGTGCGACATAATTTGTCTGTTTGGACAGAGGCTGATCGATTTACAGCAAACATTTTATTTCGTTAAAATTCATTACAAATCCATGATTTATTCACATTCCATTTATTTATTATATAAATTCTATTACATATTTGCGACTTTATTCTTGTATTCTTGCAATTATGTCGCCTAGCTGTACATAATTTCAATCTCTCACTTTCTTACGCTCCCACTCTCCATTTCTCCCCGTCTCTCCAATTATATATTTCTGTCGTTAATTCTCTCTCCATAATTCTCTCTCTCTCTCTCTCTCTCTCTCTCTCTCTCTCTCTCTCTCTCTCTCTCTCTCTAATTCTCTTTCTAATTCTCTCTCTTTCTCTCTAATCCTCTCTCTCTCTCATGCTCCCTCTCTCATTCTCTCTCTCTCTCTCTCTCTCTCTCTCTCTCTCTCTCTCTCTCTCTCTCTCTGTTTCTTTATATGTGTGTCTGAAATGTCAGTTTGCATTAATATAGTTGATCGTAATTCACCATGTTCTCTTATTCATTGATCCTGTACATATAAAGGAAATATGTTTCAAATAATTGTGTCATGCAACAACTTATATGAGAATATTCTTCCCAACAGAGGCGGTCTCGTTTCTGTTCAGATGAGCATTCCTCACTGTACCCCACACACATGTTATAGCTAAATTAATATAACATTATGAACTGTTAGTTATACGTTATTTACCTGCTCATCTATTTGTGTCTGTCTATCTATCCATTCGTTCTTCCCTCGACACTTCGATAATCCGTCTTTATCTTCATTCATCTGTCTGTCTATCTGTCCGTCTGTCGGCCTATCAGTCTGTCTTTCTGTGTTTTACTTGCTTGCTTATATGTCTGTCTGATGGTCCTTCTGTCAGCCTGTCATTTTGGTTGCCTGCCTACCTGCCTGGCTATTGTCTGTCTGTCAGTATCTCGCCTGCCTCGCGATCCGAAAGTTGTGGGTTCGATTCTCGAAAACTCATGGGTTGCTGGAGCTACGAAGATCGTGCTTTGTGGGGCGTTGTCGGCAGGCCGTCCTGTAGAAAGAGACTGGGCCATGTGGGATGAAAACCCGGGGGCAATGAAGTTTGATCCTCTCGCCTGTAAACTTCTATGAGTGGGCATCAATACTTGTGCATCTATTCTCTTTGCAGTTGATGTCACTTGGCTTGTGGTGAGGATGTATCCATTTAACAAATGCATGGTACGTCTTGTTTGACCTGCACTTATTTGAAGACTGATTGTGTAATATAATCTATGTGCAGTTAATTATACACATCAAACGTTCGTGGTTTCAAAAGAGCAATACGAAAACCTTCTTTGATGGTTTTCATAATTTGTTATAGATCGTTATGTACTTGCTACACACACGTATCGTTTCACAGGTTTTCTACAGTTTCAGTTACATGCAATTGCTTTATTTTACTTTCACTCTCTGACATACGTGAAAATACTTGACTGACTCTACCAAACTGTACATTGGTAGACAGCTAAACAAAGAATAGTATTGTCATTCTTATACATGGGTAAGTTGTAGAAAAACTAAGAAAGTGACCAATCCATTTAATACGTTCCGTTATTAGACAAATTAATGAGTAAATAAATAGCAGCAATGAACATAAATTCAACGGAGATGACAAAGAAATTGGAAATCACACTTTGACAGCCGAAGAAAAAAACGTGTAGGCACAACAGGGGTATAAACATCTCTTCAACTACATCAGGCGTATATCCCCAGTTGGATAATATGTCCTCAGCTAGCTTAAGCCAAGTTGTCCTATCTCTTGCTATCTTCTAACCCCCTCCCCAACCCTCCATCATCCCTATATTATTCATTAATATATGTCTTTAATTTTCTTCTGTGTGTCCTTCAGGTCTCCCGCTATAATTGTTGCCCTGTGGGTTCTAGTGGAAGAGGTTTCTAATTCTACTACAATAAGATGTCTATAACCAGTGTCCCAATCCACTACTTTGTCCATGGGAGTTTCTGTAGGCCACCCAATGTCCCAATCCACTACTTTGCCCACGGGAGTCGGGAGTTTTCTGTTGGCCACCCAATGTCCTAATCCACTACTTTGCCCACGGGAGTTTTCTGTAGGCCACCCAATGTCCCAATCCATTACTTTGCCCACGGGAGTTTTCTGTTGGCCACCCAATGTCCCAATCCATTACTTTGCCCACGGAAGTTTTCTGTAGGCCACCCAATGTCCCAATCCACTACTTTGTCCATGGGAGTTTTCTGTTGGCCAACCAGTGTCCTCCTCCTCCTCCTCCTTCTTCTTCTTCTTCTTCTTCTTCTTCTTCTTCTTCTTCTTCTTCTTCTTCTTCTACTTCTTCTGCGTTCATCGAGTTTTTTTTTCTTTTTCGGACGTGATTGAGTTGTGCCTATTTACAGCAGAGCTGCGTCCGACTTCTGCGGGCATTTGTTGACCTTCCCGGGGAACCAGTGTCCTATCCACTACTTTGCTCAAAGGAGTTTTATGTTGGCCACCCAATGTCATAATCCACTACTTTGTCCACGGGAGTTTTCTGTTGACCACCCAATGTCCCAATCCATTACTCTGCACACGGGTAGTTTTCTGTTGGCCAACCAATGTCTATCCACTACTTTGCCCACGGGAGTTTTCTGTTGCCCACCCAATGTCCTACCCACTATTTAGCCTAGGTTTTATCTTGAGCACCCGTGGCAAATCACGTTAGCCATTTATATAACTATGTGTGTATTTCCTCATTTAGTTGATTGTGTAATTCTACACTGAAAACTTGCCAACAGTTAATTAAATGTTGCTCATTAGCATGCTATGTGGGCCTCAGATTTATCATCAAGCAAAATACAATAAGCAGTGATTTAATAATAATAATAATAATAATAATAATAATAATAATAATAATAATAGCAGCAGCAGCAGCAACAACAACAACAACAACAACAACAACAACAACAACAACAACAACAACAACAACAACAACAACAACAAGAATAATAATAATACAAAAGTAAAGGGAATCTCTTAAAAGCAACCACTTTCAGATTGTGAGCTGTTGGACCTTCGCATATACTTGTACTAGGGCAGTGGTTCTCAACCTTTTTTGGCCCATGCCCCCCTTTACCATATGTTCAGAACGTCATCCCCCCCGCCCTTTCGAATTTCCTCCCTATAAATCCCCCCCCCCTCCTTTACACAGTATACATAAAAATGGAAGCTAAATTTAATAACACATACTAGAACAAGTCTAGACATCTACATAAAACGTGATTTGCCGGTCTACTTACGTTATAAAACGAACTTCATTAGGGCGAGAAGTACAGAACAGTAAAATTGAGAGGGAAAAACAATATCAAGTAACTGGTTCTTGTATTAATGAGATCTTGAAATAATCTTAATTCCTCCCCTTCCCCCGGAAACCCTAAATTCCCCCCTGGGGGTGGGGGGGGGGGGAATTCTCCACCGGTTGAGAACCACTGTACTAGGGCATGGCATTATGCCGAGAAATGACTAGTTTCTCTTTCAGCCACATTTGCTTCCTATCGCAAGTCTTCAGTTTTACTTTATGAGCCTAAATCGAACTCAGAACCACACAACTATCTGGGAAAACAAGGCAATCTTACCAGTGCTAATGTTGTAACCCTAGACTCATGTTTGATAAGTTGACGTACTAACCGCCAACTATTTTGGCTGTTTGTTATTTTATTTGAACAATTCGAAGAAAATTCGCCGAGAAATGACTAGTTTCTCTTTCAGCCACATTTGCTTCCTATCGCAAGTCTTCAGTTTTACTTTATGAGCCTAAATCGAACTCAGAACCACACAACTATCTGGGAAAACAAGGCAATCTTACCAGTGCTAATGTTGTAACCCTAGACTCATGTTTGATAAGTTGACGTACTAACCGCCAACTATTTTGGCTGTTTGTTATTTTATTTGAACAATTCGAATTAACTAACACCTCGATAATGAATTGAAGAGGTACGCTGAAAGAAGCATCAATACTCAGTATGAGCAAATCAACTTACTCGAAACTCACTACGTCTTTTAATTAATGGTTAATTAATATGTCCACCTGTCTGTCATCCTGCCTGCCTGTCTGTCCGTCCGTCGGCCTGTCTATCTGTCCGCCTGTCTGTTTGTTTGCCTGTCTGTCTACCTGCCTGCTTCTCCGCCTGTCTGTCTGTGAAGCCCCAGGTGGATCAAGTCACTGTTCCTAACCCACGCGTGCCGATGGGTGGTCCTGTGAAGAAGGGTGATAGGTAACGCCTACTTTGCATGTCAACGCCATATCTCTTTATTTGGTTGTGGCGTATCCGTGTACGTTTAGTGTACTCTTGAGGATGTCAACACAATGTCTTCTTGCCCGTCCTCTATCACTTTACTCAGATCCTATTTGATTATATGCTAACAGTTGAAGGAATATGCACAAACTGACCAAGCAACCAAGGAGACAGCTGTGAATTGGAAGTGATTACATGTCTCCGTGGAAGTGATTACATGTCTCCGTGGAAGTGATTACATGTCTCCGTGGAAGTGATTACATGTCTCCGTGGAAGTGATTACATGTCTCCGTGGAAGTGATTACATGTCTCCGTGGAAGTGATTACATGTCTCCGTGGAAGTGATTACATGTCTCCGTGGAAGTGATTACATGTCTCCGTGGAAGTGATTACATGTCTCCGTGGAAGTGATTACATGTCTCCGTGGAAGTGATTACATGTCTCCGTGGTTGATTGACCAATTTAGGGCTTTAGCTGCTTAGTCATATTCAGTATTTAATGCGTATGATTCACTAGTTAAAGCCGTCGTTTGAACTAGTAACCAAGGGGATAGTCACGTCATGGCCCTGCAAACTGAGATACTGTTCCAGATTCTTTAAATGAAAATTACTTACTACACTTATTCATCATCATCATCATCATCATCATCATCATCATCATCATCATCATCATCATCATCATCATCATCATCATCATCATCATCATAGTGGTATTCATCATCAGCATTATCTTCATCCTCACTATCTTCATCATCATCATCATCATAATTATCGTCAACATCACAATCATCATCATCATGTTCATCATCATCATCGTCATTATGATCGTCATCACCATGATAATTATCGTCATCATCATCATCATCAATATTATCGTCGTCATGTCACAAGCATGATGTACCAAGCCTATAAACGTGAATGATCATATTACGCCATCTCACACGACCAATAATTTTAACGCCCCATGCAATTCCTACCAAGAAGCCGCGGCCATTGCACTCGCTCGCGCACCTCCTGGAGATTACATGGCTCAACCTTAATCCATCTCATAAAATGGGCACAATAATATTTTAGGGGAGACAAGGCGGCCGGTTTAATGATAACTACACCAACCACTAAGCTCTGTTTGGTCCAAAAAATGTGGATTTACTACTGTATGCAACAGTGGCTTCCTTCTGGACATTGGGATAGAGTCTGTGGGCAATGACATACCTAATATATGTGCAGCCTAGTCCCAATCTCCGCCAATCGTTATGTGTTGTGTTGAATCATAACCTAAATACATCACATTATACTTTTCTGCTGATGGGATGTTGCAGCACCTGTCTTGCACACCAGGTTTCTTTCCGAGCTGGGAGAGGAGACATTATGAACACAAATAGCGGGGTGTTGATATTTTGTTACCAGGACGGGAGATCAGACGCTGCACCAACCTCACTTTGATCGGTGCGAGTGCCCTTCATGACGCATACGGCTTCATGCATAGAGCTTAAGAGTAAAAGTTCGGTCTTGCAGGGGACTCACAACCATCTACCCATGCCATACTGGCACGAATGTGGATCATCAGGCGAGTCCATGAGCCACTACACAACCACAATTCCATTTTAAGCACCTGTATAAGCACACTATGGTTACACACATACATACACCTACACATCCACACACACACATATTTACAAACACACACACACACACAGACAGAGAGAGAGAGAGAGAGATAGAGAGAGAGAGAAAGAAAGAGAGAGAGAGAGAGAGAGAGAGAGAGAGAGAGAGAGAGAGAGAGAGAGAGAGAGAGAGAGTTCTGATAAAATATGTTGTTGATATTGTCAAATGCCATGTGAGAAATAACACCAGTTTGACTTACAACTGAGAATGCCTTTTTGATTGTTTCCCCAGAAGCAAAATAATAAATGACGGCCTCAGATAATGTGCTTTATGCTGAGGTGCAAACACGCTGTTAAGCCATCAGCTCCATTGTGGTTAGCTTATGCCTAAATTCGTCACTGCCTATATCTTATGAGACCGAGCCTTTCTCATACCCTGCCACCACTGCATATTGAACCTCAGGCGTCTTTGTTGGTCAGTGAAGATACTGGATGCCCTCACTAGATCAGCAGCATAATCCCACAGCTAATCGGCTCATGCGGACCCAGTCTTGTGATGTTATATATATATATATATATATATATATATATATATATATATATATATATATATATATATATATATATATATATATATATATATATATATATACCACGTGAATGATGCTTTGAAAAGGTATGTGATTGGTTTATTTGACAAGGTATATTACTGGTTTCCTTGACAAAGTAGGTGATTGTTCTCCTTGACAAGGTATGTTATTGTTTTCCTTGGCATGATATGTTATTATTTTCCTTGCCAAGGTATGCTAATGTTTCCCTTCACGGGGTATGTTATCGTTTTCCTTGAAAAGGTATGTCATTGTTTTCCATGTCGAAGTATGTAATTATTTTATTTTGACAAAATATGTAATTGTCTTCCTTGTCCAGGTATGTTACTCTTTTCAGATGCATATTATACATTGTGCCTAGTTATTCACAATTGTCCATCCGTCCATGAAACACAGCATACATCTTGTCTCCTGTTGTTAGCAGTGTGTTTCACGTCACTATAATATAGACGCCCGCATCTTATCTTACATTACAGGAAAGTCATGAATAATCCATTAAACACACAACGAAGACATGAAAATATGAAGGAGAAAAAACTGTGATTTCAACATTTCACTTGATAAAATGCCGTTTAGCTTAGAAACAATATGGATAGCTCCCGTGTACACAATCAGCCTCAGTCCCGCCATTGCATGGCCAGATTTCCAAGCAATGAATGTCGAATTGTACGACCACCAATAAGTTAAAGAATTCACACTGTAAAATAGTCCACACTCCATTCATAGATGAAGTAGTTATTGTCTACAATTTCATAGTCTTCATGGTAATTAATAGCAATGTAAAACACACGTGATCAAGAAAGTAGTGAAAATCATTATTACCATGTTTATTTCAAATGTTTATAGAGTATTCGATGACATTCAGTCAGTATTTTATGTTTTGTGACGAGTTTTTCACAAATTCTTTGTTGCCTCCAAGTCCGAAGACGTTCGGTAGTTGTATTATGCATTTGATTTTAATTGTAGAATTCGTACAGAACTGCATTCGTAAAAATGTTTCTCCTTGGTGTAAGAAATACATGCATTTAAGAACGAAATTCCTCAATAAAACATAATAAAGTTATATCGGTGTGTCTTGACCTACATGTCATTAGACACCCGAGGATACAACTCTGTTTCTCTGTTCATTCCAATCAACATCTTCAGCAAAAATTAACACAATCCTGTTTCCGCAGACATCTTGAAGACTCGTACCCTAAACACTGCTGTCTAGGGCGAGCCGAGCACTGCCTCAATCCACGAATCATATGTTTCTCACTGGACGATTAAAGACAATACCCGGAACACACAACTTGTCTACACGAAACCCATCTCTAGCGGCAAATAACGAGCTCAAGCGAAGTGATTCTCATAGAGAGGTCCAACTGAAGATCTGTGCCTGGCTCCGGTTTGCTGTAGGAAAACAATGCTGTGCAGACAGTTGCTGAGGTAAATGGTTTTCAGATCTGTAACGACGCTTGTAAGAAAATATAATCTAGAAGAGACTATTTTGCCGCCGAGACGATGGAACTTCCATAAGCCGATTGCGTGCCACATGTAGGAAGGCCAAATGGATTTACACCTGAGAAAGGGGACCCAACGATTCCGCCCATGCCTGAAACAATAAGAAAGAAAAAAAAGTTGAATCACATTGGCAAAAAATGTCCAGAACATTGTAATTTGATTTAAAGTTCTCTGGTAATTTGGCAACATAATTAAATAGAGGCGTAGAGAAGATATCAATCAATCAATCAAGTGATGTTTCACTATAAAGGTTATAAAAAGGGGTTTTAAAAACCCCGGAGATAATGTTCGCAATCAAATTGACTACACGTTGATTTCAGAAGCAGTTTAATAGGAGCAATAACTACATCAAGAGCAGCCTGCCATAGCGAGTAAGCCCCAGGTTACTTGAACCATGATGTTAACACGTATGACTAAGACCCATACAGGATATACACTTAGATTCAGTATTACATAAAGCACATACATTAGAGAAATGTAGTGTTACTTTATCACCCATCGTTCGGTCTAAAAGGTTGGTTCAGTGGAACTCCATCACTTTATGTTTTTCTCTCTAACTGTAGGATTGGACAAACTACAGCTCGTCTGTACCTATGTCCCACTTGTTTCGCTGCCCTCTGCCTTCTACTTATCTTCAGTGTGGCTTTAGAAGAATGCCATTTCTTTCCGTGGGGCTATACATTTGATGTGTCTCGCGGTTGCTTCTTCCATCACCTCTCTTTTTTATATTCAAAGCTTGTTTGGGACGGCTATAAATATTTGCCGTTGTTTCCAAGAGAGAGTTTATATAATCACAAGCTATTTAGTAGCAGAAGTTGGAGAAATCTACGAGAGATGTGCGATTCCTACTGACTATTCATTAGCAGAAGTTGGAGAAATCTACGAGAGATGTGCGATTCCTACTGACTATTCATTAGCAGAAGTTGGAGAAATCTACGAGAGATGTGCGATTCCTACTGACTATTCATTAGCAGAAGTTGGAGAAATCTAAAGGAGATATACTATGAACACCGGCTATCCAGTTGCAGAAGTTGTAGAAATCTGAGAGATAGGAAAAAAAAACACACACACACGCATACACACACACGCACACACACACACAGACAGAGGGAGAGAGAAAGAGATAGAGAGAGAGAGAAAGAGAGAGAGAGAGAGAGAGAGAGAGAGAGAGAGAGAGAGAGAGAGAGAGAGAGAGAGAGAGAGAGAGAGAGAGAGTGAGAGAGAGACGAAAGAAATTGTCGAAATCTTTCAAGATATCGTTGCTGTTTCTGTTTTATATTTTAAACATATCAATTGTCAATCATTTTCTTTATCTGAAATCATCGATTTGTGACCTCAATGATGGCGCAAATAATGCGTGCACCAAAAGTCAGCCGGTAGGTCCCGCGGGCAACCTTGTGATAAAAGATGCCCTTTTATGTACACGCCGATATGGGGGACAATGGAGTCTGAGGACATTTCAAGAGCCGTGAGTCCCTGGAGAGGACACAAATAGATCAAGTGACTTCAGGCAAGAAAACAGAGGCATTCTATGGATTTGATTAACGCTGAAACAAAGTTGACATTCCGGTTCTGTTATGTTTGGTTGCACTAATAAACATAGGCGCGGTTCTTGCGTACAAATCCTGTACATTTTTATTTTGCGCTCGCTCGCTTAGAACTCTAGCGTAGTCCATACACGCTACTTCTAGTACCACTGAAATGAATTCTGCTTGTGGATTAACTTTCCTTTTTACTAGTGTCCGTCGCCATGAGGCGAACCCACTCCGATTTCAGAGGTACTTGTTATTTGCGTTCACAAGTCAAGGACGAGAAGTCAAAGGTTTAGTCCAACTGACCCATGTAGGAGTTGAACCCGCTGCCTCAGCATCAGCACACCTACTAAACGCGTCCATCGGGTGGCAGGTGGTGAAGGGGCCTGTAGATATAGAGGTTAGCTGCCAATATGTTGAATAAGCAGCCGTGGACCGGACCAGGCGGTGGTCATTGAAAGGGGGCCAGTTAGCTCCTGGTGCAGTTAGCTGTCTCAAATACCTCGAAACTCTGTGTCATGACCATCAGCGGGTCAGAGGTGTCATATATAACCTCTCTCTCCGGCTACCTGGCAAGGTCTGTCTTTTTAGTCATAGGTAAATGGGGTCAAACCATACACGGATCGGTGAAAGTCAAGGGAAAACCACAGTTCTATAACACGTTTCTTAACACACTGGATCTTGTTAACGACGCTAATAAGAATTGCAATGAAAACAATCGCCTATCATGTAATGCAGGCAAGTCTATTGTATCATGCTACTGTGTGTATATTAAATGTGAACAATGTTTTACAATGGCTGGGGCATATAGAAAGAATTGAAGATAATAGGGAAACAAAACTCGCTTACACTCAGGAAATAAATGACCGTAGACCCCGAGGTAGACCAAGAAGACGGTGGAGAGATAATACATGTACAGACCTACAAGCACTTGGAATCAACGACTGGCAAGAGAAGGTCCACCAGAGAGACGAATGGAGACGGATTGTATTTGCAGCAAAGAACCTCAATGGCTCGGAAAGCTGAAGAAGAAGAAGAAGAAGAAGAAGAAGAAGAAGAAGAAGAAGAAGAAGAAGAAGAAGAAGAAGAAGAAGAATGTTTTACACATCGGTATATATAAATCTTATACACAATGAAAAGCTGGACAGTATCAAGAATGAAATGGATGAAATATATGTGAATATATTAGGTATTACTAAAATTGAATGGCCAGTTGCAGAACACTATATTTAGATAGACATAATTATTTACTCAGGCGGGAAGACTCAGGCGGGAAGACTTGGCATAATATTGAATCAACAGAGTGCAAAAACAGTCAACATATTTGGGACAATCTCAGATATAGTGCTATTAGTGAAACTCCAAGGCAAATATGCAGATATCAGTATAATACAGAAATATGTACCAAGGTAAAAAGAAAGAGTATGGTGATAGATTAATAGCGTGGGCGAGATGGCATGAGGTGATACATCAGATTCGAACACCAACCTTGATGATTTTGGACTTGAATAAGCCCGAGAGAAATTGTTCGTAATCAAATCGACTGCGTGTTAATTACAAACAGATTTGGAAGCAGTTTAGTAGGAGCGAAAACTAGAACAGAAGCAGTTTAGTTAGAGCAAAAACTAGACCAGGAGAAAACTGCCTTGGTGATCATTTTTGCTCATTAGAATGTCTCGCGGATCTTAAAGGGGACACAGCCGCCTCAATAGGTCCCCACGTAACTGTGTGTCGGGTGATCATCCAGGCCCCTGACAAGATCAAGCGCAGATACTACACTTTGATTTTAGCCAGTTAGAGAACGATGAGATTAAAACTGAAGACTAACAAGAAGACCCAGCAGAGCAGCAAGTTAGATTTAGCATTACATACTATAGACACATTAATGAGGGACATATACAGTGTTACTGTAGCATCCATGGAGTGTCGTTTGGTCTATACAAATTACGGAGTTAGCACCTTATATCCAATACACCCCAAAGCATGTAAAGGATGATTTACCTTTATTTTAAAATATACGGAAAAGTTAAAATGCCATGGAAATAATACAGAGTATTGACGAAGAATGGGATATGTTGCGTGAATCCATGCAACAGACATTAAAAGAAATTATTCTTGCTATGCATAGACATGCCAAAAAAGAAATGCATAGCAAATGAAATTCTGCAGACATGTGCGCACGCATTTCATTGTTGACTGTATGTTCACCTATTTATACAAGACTTATTGATCGCAGGCCTTTGCCGTTGAGTGCCTTCTAAAACTTAGCGTATACAGTTATGTGCTTTTATCATTTTTAAACAGACAGAACGTAGAGCAGTATTAGAGTGGCATTTCTTCAATGTATTTCCTTTGTATTGATTTTTCAGAAAATCATGTAACATATTCGGTCCATCCATCCATCATGTGCCATGCCGGTAAGCGTGGGCGGTCATGATACGCCATTTCACTCGATCACCAGAGTCATGGATCAGCTCAGTGTTCTTGTCTCGACCATGCCACGTGGTCAAGCCATCTTGCCAGCCATCACAAAGTTCTCTAATTTATTTCATCTTATAACATGTCCAAACAATTTTCACTGTCTACGTCTAATTACTCTAATCAGTTTATGATTTTCATTTGTTTCTTATAGGACTTAGTCATTGGTTTTTCTGTATGTCCATGATATTCTTTGCATTCTTCTCAGAAACCACATTTCCACAGCCATCAGATGTTTTTCAGCTTGATTGCTCATTGTTCCACGCTTCACATCCATACAAAAGTACAGGTTATATGTAGCACCTGAACACTCTTTTTCTCGTAGCAAATGACATCTTTTTATTGGCCAGTATGTTTTTCATCTTGCAAAAAGCTACCTTCGCCATGGCGATTCTTGTTCTAATCTCTTCAAGGCATCTCCCATCAGATGTTATGACTGTTCCGAGATAATTGTACCGATTCACTTGTTTTAAAATATTCCCAGTTACCTGTATATTACATTGTGGTATTTCGTTCTTCCTAGTGACGACCATAATCTGTGTCTTCTTACAATTTAATTCTAACCCTAGTTTTTCACTGTGTGCAATAACCGCATCTACTAATTGTTGCAGATCCTGCTTATTGTCTGCAATCAATACTGTATCAACTGCGTATCTAATGTTATTGATGTTCTTCCTCCAATGATGATTCATTTCATATCTTGTACATTTTTGAAAATATTTTCACAAATTTTCTATTCACTAAGTCTAATTCCCTAATTTATTAATTCACTAATTTTTAACATATTCGGTGCCAGTGTTATGAGGCTGGGTCAAAACATATATTTATATATTTCTAGATATTACAGGTTGACAACGGTGGCAAAGTGCAGTTGCCTGCTAAGTCGGTGGTCCATGGTTCAATCCCCAACAGAGATAGAACTATTTTGGCCACCACTTAGGCCCTGTGGTTGATCCAGTATCATAAAAATGAATACCACCTGTCTTCAAAAAGTTTACCTTAACCTATGTTGTTTCTGTGTTTTTACAAAGGTGGAGCCGCGCTATCAGAACTGCAATTGCAAATGAGTGTTCTTGTTCTTAACTCGTGTATTACAATATTTTATTTATGTTTTGTTAGAAAAGCTAATACAACAGATTATTTATATCATACTTGAAAAGCTAGTACAACAGTTTATTTATAGCATGTAAATAAATCTCTAATGTGTGGATGTGGGAAGCATGTGCATGTGTGGTTGAAAAACATTTTCTAGAAACGTCATGCCAGTATTAGGTTCGAATCGATTCATCTGTTGAGGGGGTGGTGGTGGTGGTGGTTTTGGTAATGTTTTAAACTATCTGTATTCCAATTGTTGTAATTTGCGTCTTTATGGTGACTTTCTTCAGTCCCTCATAAAATGTTGTAACAGCTTTTTTCAGACCCTCGCGTCTCATGAAATGTTGTCACCACTTTCTCTATACCTTAATTTCTCATAAAATGTCACAACTTTCTACAGAGTCCCTTGTGTCATAAAATATTGCCACAACTTTCTCTAGACTTTCTTATCTCATAAATAAATTGTCACAACTTTCTTCAGACTTTCATTTCTCGTAAAATATTGTCACAACTTTCTCCAGACTCTCACGGCTCCTAAAATATTGTCACCACTTTCTCTAGACATTCATTTCTCATAAAATGTCACAACTTTCGCCAGAGTCTCTTGTATAAAAAATATTGTCAGAACTTTCTCCAGATTTTCGTGTCTCATAAAATATTGCCTCAGCTTTCTTCAGACTTTCTGTCTCATAAAATATCGTCACATCTTTTTTTTTTTTCACCTTCTTATCTCTTAAAATATTGTCACAGCTTTCTTCAGACATTCTGTCTCATACAATATTGTCACAGCTTTCTTCAGACTTTCTGTCTCATACAATATTGTCACAGCTTTCTTCAGACCCTCACATGAACTTGAATCTTCAACGAGGGGTAGTTTTAAAACTGACCTGAGCTCAGAGGTCAACCCCGCCTAAAATAGGCTCAAGAAAATTTCATGGAAAGCGAAGGCGGCCGGGGGGGGGGGGGTATTTGCCACGTCACTCCTAGAGCACCGGCTGGTCTATACAAAATATGGGGCCACCAAGATCACTCCTAGAGCACCGACTGGTCTATACAAAATATGGGGCCACCAAGATCACTCCTATAGCACCGGCTGGTCTATACAAAACATGGGGCCACCAAGATATACCTACTACGTACAGGGAAGATAAAATAGCCCTTTGCCTACTTTTACTAACATTCGTTAACTCACTCTCCCCGCCCTTCAACAGCCCCTTCTATCGGATAGTCCTCGTTCCTGCCTGGTCCTTCCTTGATCGCTCTTACAACAGAATCAGCAACATCAATACTACGCTTACAAATTAGTGGGTTTTTAAACGCCGTACATGAATCCATCCGTGTTTGATCATTAATTGATATTTGTTCTGTTGAAAGATTTCCATACAGAAGAAACCACGGGCTTCTACATTAAGATTTGAGCTCATTCATCTAATTAGCAAAACGAGGAAGTAACCTGGTTGTATAAACACAAATACGATACCATTTTTAGACACAAAAAGCACGCATTGAACATTTATGAAGCATTCCGATGGAGAGGAAAAAAAAAAGAAGAGATTAATTGCATGCTGAATTTAAAATGAAATCGGTACAACTACTGGCTTTTTTCGTCTCTTAAGAATGCTTTGTTTCCCCGGATAGGACAAGGATGCTTCAGTAATAGCTTTTTGATCAGTGGCAGCATTAGTTCTTTTGTAATTTATTTATTTTATTAATAGATGGATCATTTCATTCACGGAGTTTCTATTGCTGGAGCTTTCACGAGGGCTGGCGCTTATTTCTCCAAAGTAATGAATGCTATGGTTTCTTTTTTCTCATTTAAATGTCCTTATACAAACGTATTGTTATTTAAATAATTGCATTCCCTGAGTTGTTCTACGTATTATTAGAGAAATTATGTGTATTTTCTCCGTACAAAAGTCATTTATTTTGGCCAGGCAACAGAAGCCATTTTCTAAAACTGAAAGTAAAGCGCTGTCAGTTGAATTAATAAATGAGTCATTAGCGACACAATCAGCAATCAGGGAAGACTGTAACATGGTCTAAGTTACAGACTGGCTACATGTGTAACTTGTTTACGACAGCTCTGCGACTTCAAAATAATGTTTTCCTTTAGGTAATGTAAACATGATGGCCACCAACAAAATGTTGCACGATTTATTGCCTGGTATATTTAACTTTGTTGCATACTGCAGAGTTACACAACATTTGAAGTGAATAAAGTTAATATAACTCTGCACTATGCACCTGACGAGATGCAGCGAAATATACCTGGCAATAAATCGTGCAACATATTATTTGCGGCTTCAGTGTTTACACTCAGCAACAGTGTCATTACATATATAAAGACACTCATAATGACACTTGTAATTGAAACATCGATACAGTTAGTGGTTCCCTTGTGACCCTATAGTCAGGTATCATCTTTAGATAGATGTGTCTGACAAAATGGCGCTAAATGTGAAAACAACTGATGCTTCATGCAAGTGCAGGCAAAAACCAAGCTTGGATAATGTAATAAAGTGTGCGTTTACAACTACATAGATAAGTCAAATCAAATGATATATACATAAATTTGTTGGACCTACGGTAGTGCAGTGGCTAGCGAGTCTGCCTGTCCACCCGGTGGTCGTGTTTTCAAATCCAGATTTGATTTTAAAAAATGACGTGGGGTTCCAGGTCGACCCAGTCTAGCATGGATACCAGGTAACGTCCTGGGAAGTAAAGGCGTTCTGCGTCATAGACGCAACGTCATCCATCGAGTGTCGCTTGGTTTATCGGATCATTTATAGTGCCAGCACCACGTACCCAATAAGTCTCGTGACGTCCTGTTCTTTGACGTGAATGTATACTTTGACGTGAATATATGTTTTGACGTGAATTTATACTTCGACGTGAATATATACTTTGACGTGAATGCATACCTTGACGTGAATGTATACCTTGACGTGAATATATACCTTGACGTGAATGCATACCTTGACGTGAATGCATACCTTGACGTAAATGTATACCTTGACGTGAATATATACCTTGACGTGAATGCATACCTTGACGTGAATGCATACCTTGACGTGAATGCATACCTTGACGTGAATGCATACCTTGACGTGAATATGTATACTTCGACGTGAATATATACCTTGACGTGAATGTATACCTTGACGTGAATGTATACCTTGACGTGAATGTATACTTTAACGTGAATATATACTTTGACGTGAATGCATACTTTAACGTGAATGTATACCTTGACGTGAATGTATACCTTGACGTGAATGTATACTTTATTACATAGCAGTAAGAAGCGTTAAGGACCCATTTACGTGCCTCATTATATCTCTAAAGGACATAGCATTACTTTTTTTGTGTGTGGAATGTATATAGCCTTTTTCCGATTGGCAGTTACGGTAGCACAGTGACACGCTGGTCTTAAAACTGGTAATTAGAATTACCATCCAGAAGGATTTGTCAAAATGACCGGGCTCCCAGACCGACTCAGTCTGAAATGGATACCACTAAAGATCATGGGAAGCCAAGGCGTCAGGGGTGATTATTTATCACATTATCCACCGAGTGCTAATTGGTTGATAAAAATAGAAGGTTAGCGCCATAAACAATAAATGTTTCAATGTTTGTAAAGTTCTCTACTTGTTTACGCACTCTATGGGATTGTATATTTACAGCTGCCTATGACTATTAGCTTCAGCACACATTGATAAGAAAGTGTCATTTATAAAGAAAATGCTCACATACTAGTTTAGGAGAATAACACCGTCCTATGTCATCCATCCGCCAGGGTGGGTCTGATAACCCGCCATCAGTGGAGGCGGGCTAAAGCCTGGGCGGTAGTATACGGGAGCGAAGGCACTTTTCTGCTTGCCACTGTTGGAAAAAGAAAAAAAGCCAGACCCGTGTGCAGCCGACACTACAGCAGGGGCGGAGGCGGTGGGGTGAATGGTCGTGTTTTGGGGCACTGAGAGCGAAGTGTGTGTTGGAACTGAAAAGGGCAAAAACAATAAGAAAAACTATATTCACATGAAGTTACTTTGGAAAACAACAACAAAATATATTCACGTGAAAAAATTACTTAAAATAAAAACACAAAACACCATACACGTTATGAAATTAGTTTGAAAAAGCGAATCTATGTATACAACACTTACTTACTGAGAAGATTTTTAAATAAAACAGCACATTGATAATGTAATACACGAAGAAAGCAAGCAATATCAAAAGCAATGTAGGCTGTACTGGTTTTCAGTTGTTAATAATTCTGCTAAGAAATTCAGAGTGTCGATGGGTTAACACTTTTCACAGACAACCAAGCTGTCTTAGTTAACTATCTTATCCAAGTAACAGAGCTTAATTACATTAAATAATGGTGATCATCAGCGATTCCAATTCTCCAGTCTAAAGTCGCTACAGCAAATAATAAAATTCACGCTAAAAGATGGCATTTCTGCTGATAATAAAGGTTATATACATATATAAATCACAAACAGCTAAGAAATGCTTGGGTTGACTGCGACTTCCAGTAAAGGATATGATACTAACTTATATATATATATATCGGCTTTGTGGCGAAGATGTTACGAATGAAATTCGTAATCCCTCATACCGCGTTCGAAAAATCAGCTGCAGGCGATTGGGAAGACGCTTGTCACGGTTAACATGGCCAAAATATTTCAGGCTCCTTGACATGATGCTGTTTTGGAGCCAGATGTGTTTGTAGAATGTCAGTATTTATTGGGGGGGGGGAGGGGGGGGGGGGGAAAGGGGGGGGGGGGGGGGGTCCAGGTAGTACTTGTCTGCACCATTTAAGTTCTAAAGCCTCGATTTTCTTCCTAACTCATAGCGAAATAATCCCTGACTCACATCAATATCTTGCTGCAGGATATACCTAAACTGTCAAAGCCACAATCATACTGATGACACATCAGACAAGTTGCCATCTTCACAAAGGAAGTCGGCTGCAAAAGATCTACAGCACTCTGTATAAAGATTAGTAGAATCTAACACCCTCTTGCCCTTCTATCTTGTCGTGTTATTTTCCCATGTACACAGCTGCCTTCCCCTATTCATTCATATTTGCAAGGGCGGGTGGGGAGATGTGTATGGTGTGTGGGTGTGAGATATGTGTGCGGTGTGTTGGTGCGGGATGTGTGCATGATGTGTGGGTGGATGGTATGTTTGTGGTGGTATGGGTGAGGATATGTGTGTGGGTGGAGGATAGTGGGTGGTGTGGGGGATGTGTGTGATGGGTGCGGGGAATGTGTGTATGGGTGGGGTATATGTGGAGGTGAGTAGGGGATGTGTGGTGGTTGGGGGAAGTATGTGGGGGTGTGTGGGTGGGAAATGTGTGCGTGGATGTGGAATGAGTGGGTGAGGGTGTGTGAGTGGCTTAGGGTTGTGTAGGTCGGAGAGGGAGTTGTATGTGTCAGGATGGGATGTGTGAGTGGGTGGAGGATGTGTGTGGGTAGGGGTATTGTGATCGTGAGATGTTGGGGTGGGTGGGTTGGGGTGGGTGGGTGGGTGGGGGTGTGGTGCGTAGTGGAGGATGTATGCGTGAGTTAGTGTGTGTTGGTGGACGGGTAGGGAATGCGTGTGTGGGTGGGGAGAGGTGTGTGGTGTGTTGGTTGGGGATATTGTGTGGGTGAGGTATGTGTGTGTTTTGTGGTGTGTGAGTGGGGGTATGTGGGGTGGATGGGTAAGGGTATCTGTGTGGGTGTGGGTGGGAATATTGTGTGGTATCTGGGTGGGGGATATGTGTATGGTGTGTAAGTGGAGATGTGTTGGTGAGGGGTATGTGTGTGTTTGTGTGGTGCGTGGGTTGGGAATATTGCGTGGTAGGGGGTGTATGTGATGTGCGGGTGGGGGATTGGGTTAAGGCATGTGTGGGTGGGTGGAAGTTGTATGTGTGTATGGTTTGGGGATGTGTGAGTGGATGTGCGATGTGTGGGTTGGTGGGGGATTGTGTGCGTGGGGAGGGGAATATGTGGTCGATGGAGATGTGGCTGGGGGATGGGTGGTTTGAGGTGTGGGTGGGGAGATGATGTGTGGGTTAGGATGTGGATGGGCGTGGGATGTGTGGGTTAGTGGGGGAATGTTTGTGGGTGGCGAGTGTTTTTTGGTTGGGGGATCAGATGAGGGTAGTGTGTGTGAGTGGGGGATGTGCGCGAGGGGGATGGGTCGGTTGGTGGGGTATGTATGTGTCCCTGGTGTGCGTGTGTGTGGGTAGGTGGGGATGTGTGTGTGGGTGGGGTGATGTATGGATAAGTGGGAGATGGGCCTCATAACATGTTAATAAGCCTTGTTTATGTTTACAACATTCATTTCACAATGTTTATTTTTCTTCCTATGTAAATGTATAATGCTCTTGATGAATGAAAGACGAGTGATTGGAAGGGCCGAATGTAAGACGGGCCTGCGCGCCCAATTTGTGACCCTAATAAAGTTGATTTGATTTGATTTGATTTGATTTATTCAACCTTCCCTCCTATAGGCCTACAGTTTTCAGCTTCTCCTCGTGTATGGTTGTCAGCTTTCCCTCATGCATGACATTTCTACTTTTATGAGCTTCAAATATGTTGATTATAGAATCTATATCTATTAGTAATTCTCTCTTCAGTCCTAGTATGTTTATGTTGTCTGTGCGTCGTAGTTGCCATAAATATCCACACGTGTATAAGGATTTCATTCTTTCTTCAAACGGCTTACTTGGAGTTCATGACTTCACTTCGTACAACAATGGAGTAGGTACAACGTTGTAACAGTTAAGTTGTCTTTGTATCTTAGCCTCTTCCATAACGTTTAAATTAGTCCGTTTAGTTGTCTATTGAATGTTCAGCATTCTTCTGTAACACCTCATCTTTGAGGCTTCTTGCGGTTGTTTTGTTATTGTTTGGTTACTAATTGTCCAGAATTCACTGCCAGGTGTTAACACTGGTTCTATGTAACATGCAAGGACTATTTTCCTAACCCCAAGCTTTAAGCATTTATTGAATAAATTGTTCTTCATTTTATAAAGTTAATTTGTCTCTGTTATATGTCTTCAGTGTGAAATCTGATACATCCTACCCGTCGCTACAGCAGTGCAGACAATGCAAACAGCAAATAAGAAACTATTTCTTTACAGTTACCAAATACCAAACAGGTCATTATGAACTTAGTATAAGTAAGTTGTTACTGCACGTTTCAAACTATTTAATTATTTAAGCTATAATTATTTTTGATATTAACTCGTGAGATGATATCTACTGTTAAAGAATATATGCTGTCAACCGTAAGAAACTTTTACATGAAGTAGTTACAGATTTTACACGGAAGATTTCAGCTATTGACACGTCAACGTATTCTTGTGTGTTCACGCTGTTTTGACGCTTTTGAACAATATGACTTTTGTCGTATATTCAATACATACTTCCCTGATCTCTGTTTTGTTAGGTGGCGATGGGAAGAAGAATAAGACGCAACAATATTCAGCCAATGAATGTAAAATAAATATACAGTGTTTAATCAAATAGATGCATACCTGCGCCTATTCTGCTAGCCTCGTCACGAAGAAAATGGTCAAGACCTGTGGGAGGAAATTGTTTTTAGATTTCTATACACAGGAAAAATATGGCTCAGCAAAAACTAAAGCAATTAACATCTTTCTGGATTCGGACAGGTAGAACAACACAAGTTGGAGCACTAAGAGCAGGTTTATTTCCTGTGGCAACATGGTGGTGGGAAAACTTGTGTATTTAACCAATCTGCTGAAAAGCACTTATGCTTGATTAGTATAAGCTGATTAAACGAAAAAGAGAACAAACAAAGCGACACGAACTCAGTATTGAAGAATATTGATTATTATCATTATCATCAAAAAATGCGTTGCCAGCTTGCGTAGGCGTTCTTGACTCTCCACAGATCTCTGTCTTTGGTGCTCTGATATTCCTCCATGCCACCGTCTTAGTCCATCCAGAGTCATATTTTTGGTCTGCCACTGTCTTTCTTCCACTATATCTTTCCATTCGTCACGATTTTCTCCAATGCCTCTATTCTCATCATATGACCAAAGAAAGCTGTTTATCTCATTTTGATTGTTGAATATAATATTCTAGTTTCATTAACCTCTGTCAGGCAGCCGTTGTTAGTTACTCTGACAGTCCAAGAAATTCGCAACATTGATTATTATAATAAATAAAATTGAGGCCATTTAAATATTTTGAGCTTCTAAGATGACATAAATGTCTGGGAAAAAATCGTTATGGAGGAAAACGTGCTTGGGCAGAGAAGAGAAAGAACACAGCGAAGAGGGATTCAAGGTATCATAGATGGTGTGTTGGTATGCACACACATAGAGACATTCCTTTGGGATAAGTGCGAAAAACGAAAATGATGTGCGAAGGTACCACAGGAAAAATAAGGCCTGTGAGTCATAACCCAGGGAGTGGAGACAAAACAAATTGAGGACATTTACTATTCTGAGCTTCTAAGATGCTAGCTTGCTTGCTTGCGTTCGCTGGCTGTGAGCTCCAGCGTGAAGTCCTGTATGTCGGATGGTGACATCCTGTTGTCCAACATTAGTGTGATGTCATACAGGACCTGAGGTTTGCCTGAGTATCCGTTGTCCCATGTCTGGCTTATTGGTATGCAGACTGGTGGTTCCTCTTCATGCAGGCAGATACTCTCCTGCTTTTAAGATAACATAAATGTCTGGGAAAGATCGTTATGGAGAAAAGTGTGATAGGGAAGAGAAGAGAAAGAACACAGTGTAGGTGGATTCTTCTTCTTCTTCTTCTTCTTCTTCTTCTTCTTCTTCTTCTTCTTCTTCTTCTTCTTCTTCTTCTTCTTCTTCTTCTTCTTCTGCGTTCATCCAGAGTTTTTTTTTTCTTTTTCTGACGTGATTGCGATATGCCTGTTAACAGCAGAGCTGTGTTCTTGCTCCGTTAGGCCGACACATCCGACTTCTGCGGGAATTTGTTGACCGAGTTAACCTTCCCGGGGTAGATAGATTCAAGGTATCACAGATGGTTTGTGGGTATGCACACACATAGTGATGTTCCTTTGGGATAAGTGCAAAAAATGAAAGGTGGATGTGCGAAGGTACCACAGGAGAAAAACGTCTGTGAGTCATAACCCAGCTAGTGGAGACCTTTCTGACGATCGGAAACTTCTGGTTGTGCTTGGTCTGCGTTCATACTGCTAGAGGTATAGTTAATAAAATTAACTACCGCAAGGGCGAAAGCTGCACAGCTTAACTCACAAAGCTGAACATGTTTAAATGGGAATCTAAACAATGTTGGAAACACCAATAAGATCCTTGGCTTCATGATATCGTTATAATCTTCCAGTCACAAAATGGCAGTTACATCCACTCTGGAGTATGATTCGCCTGAATCACTGTACACGGCACTATCTGCATAAAAACTCCGCACATAGTGGATCTAAGTGACTACCCGAACAAATAGACTAGGCCTGCTTGTATATATATATATATATATATATATATATATATATATATATATATATATATATATATATATATATATATATATATATATATATATATATATATATATATATATATATATATATATATTCGCAATGAGACGGTGTTTAAACATTATAAATGTGTTATCGCCTTTAGCCCTGATACACCAAACTAGCACGGAAGACTGACACTCACCCATATTTCCTAAAGGTCCAGGACCACTGTGGTAGCCGTTCATAGTAGGCGCTGCAGCATAGCCGCCGTTGACGCTGTGAGGTGTTGATCCGTTAGAGCCGTAGCCTCGAGGTGAGACGCTAGAACTCTGAGATCTGTTGTACCCTGTTGGAAGACATCACTGGCCATCAGTAAGCACACCAGAGCTAAGGTTATTTAAACTGTAATTACTGTCTATAGTACCTTGCAATGTTGGACAAGGGAGTCTTGAGCCTGCGGAATTAAGACCACCTGGTTAGTGCAGTCAGCGCGAACTGTGCAGGATAGGTTTTCTTTTTGTCGTCGACAAAAAAAAATTCCATCACCTTACCGAGGATTCGAACTCGAGTCTCCCGAATGGTAGCCCGAAGTTCTAGACTCTTTATCCTTGTCTACAATTTGAATATTGCCTAATTGTTTAACCAGTTGCCTAACTGGCGGTTTCGAGAATAATAATTCAACAGCATATATACTGTTAAGGGTTACGATAGTCCCATAGCTGATACTACCACATGGGTGTGGAGTATTAGGCCTTCGGGTGTTCTAAACCACGACATATGAGGTGTGTGGCCAGTTGCCTTCCTCGTCGCCTTTCATTTCTAGACATTTTTCAGAAAGTTCAGAAAATTGTCTGGTACCGATGTCTATGAGACTGGGTTGGTCTCAGCCCAGTATTGGCCGACAAACATTAATATTGCTTCTGCTTGGGATTAAACCCGGAGCAACGCCTTGACAGGCTGCACGCTAACCAATATGCCACTGCGGCTCTCCTACGTGCGTCAGCAAAGTAAAACACCCTTTCATATGCTTTAATGCGCGCTGGTCATATGGTGCTGGGTCCTAACATTATAGACTAAAATTGGCAGTCGGTGGTTGCTGAGGTCAGTATGACGCTGGCCACCTTTACTTCCCACAACACTTCCTGGTGCTCATTGTAGACTGGGTCAACATAGAAGCCTAGGTCAATTTTTAAAATCCGCTTCGGTGCAGATTCGAACTCATGACCACCAGGCCTGCAGTTTGTGATAAGTTGTCTTTGTGATTAACACCCCCCCCCCCCCTTTTCCCCCGCAAAGAACGTCCAGATTACTCATTTACAAAAATAAAAGACAATCAGTATTTTTATAGTGAGCTGTGTGACAGTGACATTCTAAAATGAAGTTATTGCCTGATCACTATCAAAACATCAGAAACAACTTCATATATGGATTACATATTTATTTGTTTATCCCATCTGTAGGGAGAGACATGCCTGAATGATATAGTCCTTTCTTGCAGGCATGTATGATGTAGAACTTCTTTCTTGTATGCCTGTCTGGTGTAGACATTTCTATCATGTCTGTGTGATGTAGTTCATTCTTGCACGTCAACATTTTCTTTCCCTGTGAAATTTGCTTCCTGATACTATTCCATCAGCATGTTAATACGATTGAGGCCAGAAAACTTGCTGCTGTTTTATTTGTCAATAACTATATTAGTCCATATTGTTTTCTTCTTCTTCTTCTTCTTCTTCTTCTTCTTCTTCTTCTTCTTCTTCTTCTTCTTCTTCTTCTTCTTCTTCTTCTTCTTCTTCTTCTTCTTCAGCTTTCCGAGCCATTGAAGTTCTTTGCTGCAAATACAATCCGTCTCCATTCGTCTCTCTGGTGGACCTTCTCTTGCCAGTCGTTGATTCCAAGTGCTTGTAGGTCTGTACATGTATTATCTCTCCACCGTCTTCTTGGTCTACCTCGGGGTCTACGGTCATTTATTTCCTGAGTGTAAGCGAGTTTTGTTTCCCTATTATCTTCCATTCTTTATATATGCCCATATTGTTTTAACAGAACAATTCTGAGAATACTTTGGACTGATAAGACACAAAATTCGGGCATTCTATCAGATCTGAACATCGAAGAAAAAGTAGTTTAGTTAAGTTTACTTTATTCGATAGATCAACATCACGGCACACGTGTGTACTCCATAAGTGCTCAAGCCTGAGTCCGGAGAATCTCAGCTCAGTGTACGAACTCCGTAGCACCGGCAAGGATCCTGAAATACTTTGGGTATAGTTTTAACTCGAAATTTTGCAAGGGCAGGGCCGTTAGGGCTACTCTTTTTCGATCTCCAACTGCCAAGGATTTTTTTACGTGCGCAACAATACACACGGGTGTCCAATCTCACCTCCCAGAGACCAGGGGGTATTTTATTACTGGTAGTCCCACGTGAAAAACTCCCGGCCTTCACCGGGGTTGAACCCGGGACCTCCAGCACTCGTAAAAGAATTTCGTAAACAGCATCATGACATGAAAAGAAACATACTTTGGCCACATCAAACGACACAGTGGCTTGGCAAGGACAGTGATGGAATACGTGGTTTCTTAGATGAAGAGGCAATGGTTGATCAGCACAAAAATGGAAATATCATGTAGCAGGCAAACTAGCAATGGGTCGAGAATGTGTCCAGCAGGCAGTGATGAAAGAGAGGTTCTGCAAAGGACCTGCTTCAAGATGAATGTATCCGGGAAGGTATGTCGTCGGGGATCGCTGGGTATAATCGCCCAGCCGGCAAGGCACAGGAGATGACGATGTTATACAAGTGTTTATAAACCAACAGTCTACACTCACCTTCGTCCCACTGCCCGTTGACCCCGGCATCGCCAACACTGACTGCTAGCTGACTGGGGTAAGCGTTGAAGCCAGACATGGCTGGGTTGTTCATGGCCGGAGAGCGTGGGGTAGGAAGCGACAACTGGTTGGGGTTTCTGGGCATGCTGTATAATGCTTCAGCCAGATCGGCTGCCCGCTTGAGTATGATTTCCTGGAAAGGCACCAGTAAACGCCAATGAATGACAGGAATAGACACGGACGTTACAGTTAAACACTCCATAATTTATACTAATCAACTAAGGTTGAATGCACACACGGGTACGTACAAGCCCACGTACGTCCAATGTGTGTGTGTGTGTGTGTGTGTGTGTGTGTGTGTGTGTGTGTGTGTGTGTGTGTGAGTGAGTGGTGTAAGTGTATGTTTGTGTGCGTGTGTGTGTATGTGTGTACGTGTGTGTGTGTGTAATATGTGGAGTAAGGCATATCGACCGACAGAGGTAGAGAGGGAGAGAGAGAGAGAAAGAAAGAGATAGAGAGAGAGAGAGAGAGAGAGAGAGAGAGAGAGAGAGAGAGAGAGAGAGAGAGAGAGAGAGAGAGAGAGAGAGAGAGAGATTCATTAAAGATAAATGACAATGTCAAAATGCATAGAGACCTTACACCAGAAAGATTTCATTCTTCAATGTGCAGATGGCTGTATACTATATCCTACTGTTTGAATGCCGAGATGATTAATTATGTTCAGAATATAAATCTGTGAAGTGCACACGTCAAATAGACAAGGTCACATCAGGTTTATCAGACGGACGTCCGGTCAGTTGGTCGTCTGTCGACTGTTAACTGAGCGGGTATTTAAGGCGACGAATCATGATGTTCCAGGCATCCGTAAAGAAGGTAGTCTACCATGACTTTCCTTCTTGGCAGCGATCATACTGGTCGGTGCCTGTGGCCATTGTCTCTATAAAGAGATCATCTGCCTACACTTGAGAACTTGAGAATAAAACCATCAAGTATCTATCTGATGGATGCTCTGAAGCTCAGTCTACAGCCAGACATGATTCTTGATTCTATGAATCTTGTGAAATGGCCACCATGATGGCCCACGCAAATCGGCATTTCACACGATGATGATGATATAAGCCCATCAGACAATGAGTGGATAGGTTGACAGGTTACACGATAGATCAGTTGCCAAGTACATATGAGATATGCATGTAGACACTTAGGTTAGTATGGAAGTGGATAAAATATTTACCTTAGGTAACCTCTCAGGGTCTCCCGGATGTCTAGGAACCAACTTCATCAACCTCTGGAAGCCATAGTCAATTGTTGGTTCTGTTAATGCTATAGAAGAAAGCCAAACTAAAGTATAAACGGGTGCATCTGCTGAAGCATATAATTATTATTAATGTTACTAAATAACAACGACGTCGTTTGACTGTTTTTTTTTTTTAAAATTGTATTTCCTGGCAAGTTTACGTTCAGTAATTTGCCTTTGCTTTCTGAGCGACTGCACTCATACCATCGTAGGAAACCAACACAAGGTGGTTTGCTGTCAAATCGCCAGCAGGTGTGGTTCGAACGCGGTATGCGGGATTACGAATCGCATCCGTAGCCCCCTAGCTAATGCGCCGACAAAACGTTTGTAAAAGACCCTTGTACACTCCTTAGGCCCAATTGGCACATGATAAAGGACTCAACAGCAATTGGCATAATATGATGAAGGACTCATCAGCAATCAGCATATGCTGAAGGACTCAACAGCAATTGGCATATGATGAAGGACTCATCAGCAATTGGCACATGATGAAGGACTCATTAGCAATCGGCATATGATGAAGGACTCATCAGCAATTGGCACATGATGAAGGACTCATCAGCGCCGGTCGCCTTTACCTCCCTGGCGCCAATTTTAGGCTAGGTCGACCTGGGAGCCCACGTCTATTTTAAACATTCGAATCTGCCATCAGGTCGGCAGTTTATCGTCTAGCCAAGTGGTTCTCATTCTTTTTTGGCCCATGCACCCTTTCACCATATGTTAGAATGTCATTCCCCCCTTTCAGCGAACGAAAGAAGCAGAATCCCTCCCCTTCCCCCAATCATCCCCCCCCCCTCCTCCCTTCCCAAAAAAGGTGCATTTTTTAAAATATTCACAATATTTTATTAACACACCAAATTAATCATATTACAATAAACTAACAGTTAAAACGTCAAGGAATTGTCACTTAATAGAATATTGTGATTGGGGAATTCCCCAATGGTTGAGAACCACTGGTGTAGCCACTACGCTGTGGCTGCTCCCGCTGTTATTTTGGGCAGTATAAAACAGACAAGTTTCACGCGATGAAGAATATTCTCTGCACGATGTATCTGCCAATCTGGGTGTGGGACAAGAGTTCTTATGATCTATATCGAACTAATCTTGATGTACGGATGCGAATCAACGACAGTTAGCAAACAAGTGAGGAAGTATGTGGATGCTGCGGAGAGTGGTTTTTATCCGAGGATGAAACGAAAACAGTTTTCTCATACTGGTAATGTCTTAGAGTTAAGGTATCTTCATTTCAATGTCAAAGCTATACTATTAATGGAAAGCTGCACATAAGATATTAACCGTACCCTCAACTTTTTTTCAAACCCCCAACACCCCTCCCCCCTCACCCCCCCCCCCACACACACACACACAGACACACACAAGTTAAATCTAAGTGACGACTAAACAATCCAGATTCGTGATATTCAGTGATAACAAATAATGGCCTCTCTCACGAATATGAATAAATTCCCCCCCCCCCCCCCCCCCCCCTCCAATGTTTCGGCGGTTGAGAGTTCAATTACGTCTCAATCATTGCAATTTAAAATGTATCTCGTGAGTTGAAATCACATAAAAGATAAAAACAAACCGCAAACAACCGAACAATGAAAAAAAAAATTGTTCTCGGGTTACTTTCACCTTAACGAACTTTCGGCATTAACTCTCTCTCTCTCTCTCTCTCTCTCTCTCTCTCTCTCTCTCTCTCTCTCTCTCTCTCTCTCTCTCTCTCTCTCTCTCTCTCTCTCTCTCTCTCTCTCTCTCTCTCTCTCTCTCTCTCCCTCTCTCTCTCTCTCTCTCTCTCTCTCTCTCTCTCTCACACACACACACACACACACACACAAACACACACACGCGCGCGCGCACGCAAACACACACGGTGGCGCACTCACGCACGCACACATTAACACACAACACCGCCACCCCCAGAAAACAAAAATTAGTCAGTTACTTCGAAGGATTACAATACATTCGGAACAACGACCATATAATAGTGAAATGTAGCAGTAACGAAGTCGATCACTGTTCTGTGCCTCTGTCGCTTCTCAGATATATATTTCATGTGTTATGTGTGCAGACTTGATTCAGCCCTTTACAGAAAAGTCCACAAGCCTTGTCAAGCCACGAAGTACAGTGGATATATGAAGCTAACTCCATATTTTTTAAATCAATCAGCTTTCGGGGAGTGATGTGGTCAACATCGACCCAGTCGCTTTATGTTTCGGGAAATGTCCCGGTACCCATCTGAAGCCGGTCATCTACAATGTCCCGGGTAATGAAAAACATTCCCACTTCGATAGAGATTCGAACACATAACAACCAGGCCAGCAGACAAACGTGCCTGCCACAGTGCTACCCAGCTCCCGTTCACCGCCAAGATTCCCCATTTAAACACATTGTGGACAGCAATAAACAAAAGAAAAGTCCACAGCTCCATTATATGGAGCACCCTTAAAATTGCGTGCCTTCTCTTTTCTAATTACCAAACTTGCCAGGATGAAACGACCCGAAAGGAGCGGAGCGGAGAAAATGAGCTCTTCGTGAGGTGAAGAAAGCCATGCACAACTACAAATCAATCGTCGAGGAGTTGGGGCCAGAAATAAACGCCCATATCCAGGCTCTTTTAACCTCCCATTCTGGCAAAGCGCTGGAATATTCATCCCGAGTCGGTCAGTAGTCCGGCGTCAACCATCTTTTCTAGCTTCCCGAATCCGGGAATTAAACTTTCCGATACTCCATGTCAAAGTTCGCAGAACTCATTTCCGTCATGATTTTTTTCTTTTTCGGAGGAATATTTCTGCTCGGGATCTGTTGAAATATCCTAGAATTCTATACTAAAGGCCAGGCCTGACACTTTCCAAGGCACATATCTATCACATTCATAAATAACAAATACTATTAAACGCTTCAAAATACTCGACCAAACAAAGGCATCACAGCATCTTGAACGGGCTCGAAAACTTGATCAAGTTTCATCTCACATTTAGCTATTTCCTTCCGTTTAGAATGTAATAACCGTCTACTGTAATCTTTCTTACATGTGTTACGCTCTTTTTTTTTTTTTTTTAAATTTTCACTCTCCTTGATGAATGTTGGACACATGATGCTGTCCCCACATGTTCACAGATGAGGCGGCACTCGACGGGTGAGTGGTCAACATCTGGCCGGCCGTCTTTACTTTTCAGGACATTTCCGGGTACCAACTTTAGGCTGGGTCGACTTGTGAGCCTAGGCCATTTCGGAAAAATCCGCCTCAACTGGGTATTAAACACGTGGCCACCGGGTCGGCCAATTGTGAAATTGTAGAATTATCAGGCTTAACTATCCAATATACTTTATCGCTTTCCCTGAAATGGCCTATGTCTTAACGTTGATAGATGCAGCAGAATTTTCATTTTAACAACCATATGAAAACACATTCACCAGAGAAGGAAATCGCCGCATTCGAACTGAAATGTTACAGAAAATCATTATACTTTCGTGGATCAAGAATAAGAAAATACGGACATTCCTCAAGATCTGAACATGGACGCAACCTGGCTCATAAAAGCTCATAAAGGACATCGTGTCTCGGAAATTGAAATACTCTGGCCATACTAAACGTCACAGTGGCTTAGGAAGAATAGCCATGGAAGAAGAGGCAGAGTTCGATCAGCACAACTGTGGGCACACGACATTAAAGACACATGAAAACCCATGAGGCGGGAGAACTAGCGAAGGATCTAGAATCTTTCCTGTCGGTTGGGATGAGAGAGACGTTCTGCAAATTACTTGCTACGCGGTGATTCTATAGAGGTCACAGGTGACTTGCAAGGGGATCCAGTATTATGCAGCATTAACAAACTATAATATGTATACATGTATTTCCCTTAGCTCTTGTGGTTACAAGCGATTTAATTTATATGTTCCAGCTGATCTAATGCTAGTGTTCTATAAAAACACAATAGATTGTATGTACCGGCTAGTCCAATGTCAGTTTTCTATAGAACACAAGTGGTCTTATCTATATATGCACAGCTGGTCCAATGCTAATTGTCTATAGGTCACAACTGATCATACCTCTATATTTTCAGGCTGATCCTACGCCAGTTTTCATCAGAACACACCTGGTCTTACCTCAATACGCGCATGTACCAGTGTTCTATAGATATATAGGACGGTATTGCGGTATTTATGTTTTGTGTTTGTTGTTGTTGTTGTTGTTGTTGTTGAGGCTAATCCTATGTTAGTTATCTATAGAACACAACTACCCTTATCTCTGTAGTTACCATCTGGTTATATGGTAGTTCTCTATAGAACACGATCGATCTTATCTCTGTATTAGCTTTCTTTAAAAGATCCTTAAAATCGTGTATCCACATTTACTGACAGATCAACCATTAATTGTATAGACTCTATATATCTCCTATAATCAGTACTCATGCTAAGGGACAAAGAATAAGCCATCGGCAATTATCTTCTAGAACTTACAAGTCGATAAATTTACTTATCTATTTATCAGCTCTATTTCATTATTTTTTAATTAACGACGAAACAATGAGCTGTTTTTTGTTAAATGCCATCGCTTGAACAGTACAATGGCGAATATTGGGCAACATTTTATTCTATTTTAAAATTGGTACTTAACGAACACATTATAGTACAATATCTCAGTATTGATTTTACGAGCAGTGCTGTCCTCTCTGTCTGACGTTTCTAATATCCCATAATTTCATGTTAGGATTGTTTATCCCACACCCACTCATATGTCCCAATAACCTAGAAGATCAGCTTTCATGACTGGCCCAGTAATCGACCGTGGACAATTCTTTAAACGGGTTTTTAACTTTCATATCTGAAAGTGACTGAATGAATTAGTACAATCCTATAGTCCTTAACAGTTATGGCTTGTCTCCATACGCCGATGGTACGTGCATAATTTCAACTACTATTTCCACTACATAATAGTGTTATTAGGTCTCAATCTCTGGAACGATATTAAATGGTGTGTTCTAGAAGAAAGACACGTCTTGAGTACAATACTCATTCCTGGTTTGGTACCCAAATGTGACTATTTCTGTATTGTTAGAACTTTTACAAATGAAATCGAAATCTGTCTTAATATAGTTAATGAATCTCTTATCTTGTAGCCGGGGTTGATACTTTCTGTGCATAATAAACTGTGACCGAACCATTTAATAAAATAGTATAGTCAATATAGTTCGACTACCGGCCCGGTGATCATGGTTCAAATACGCATCAGGGCGGAGTTTTAAAATGACATGAGTTGCCAGGTCGACACAGCCCAAAATGGGTAACAGGAGATGACTTGAGAAGCAAAAGCGGCCGGCATGATACTGACAGGAGCACCCACCGAATGCCGAATGGTCTAATAAAATATTGATACTGACAGGAGCACCCACCGAATGACCGAATGGTCTAATAAAATATTGATACTGACAGGAGCACCCACCGAATGACGAATGGTCTAATAAAATATTGATACTGACAGGAGCACCCACAGATTGCCGAATGGCCTCATAAAATATTGATACTGACAGGAGCACCCACCGAATGACGAATGGTCTCATAAAATATTGGCCTAGCACTAAATGTCCAATGCCCCTGAAGTGTGTGAAAGGGTCCTTTACTTACTATATTCAACACATGACAATGACTTTGCACAGTACTGCACATTGGTTATGTTTGGTAGACTTATTTCTCTTCATTTCCTTTCTATTTTCTTCTACATTAATGTATTCATTTTCTTTCATGTATGTGTAATACTATTCATTTTTCCGACTTTAAATAAAATATATGTCCATATTTGTCAATGTTATGTTTGTCCTCCTTGTTCCTTGTTTGTCTCTACAAAAATGGTGTGATATTCGTCCCGGTTCAAATGTGTCCCAAATGCCTGATAGCATGTTTCTTTTAGCCTTGCATTGTTTACATAACCAATTTCCTATCATCAACAGAATGACAATCAGTGCCCACAGAATTACCAGTCAGTGCCCACAGAATGACAGTCAGTGCCCACAGAATGACAGTCAGTGCCCACAGAATTACCAGTCGCTGGGGATCGTATGAAGCCATCTGTAAATATATTAGCTTGATTATTTCTCGATGTGCTTGTCAAATCTCAGCTGTTGTATATTTGAAGATAAAATTAAAGCAAATGTTAACCTCTACAGCTGTGTGCCTTAGAAAGGTGCCTTTATGTCATCAACTCTTGTCAAAACTCTCCCGCAGAAATGGTACAACGTGCTGTAATGATAGTTGTTTGTTTTTAGTAAAATATTGAACTTTTTTTTTTGGTGTGTTCGCTGGTTCTGAACTCAAGCGTAGTCCATACACGTGCTACTGCTTCTAGTGTACTGTACTGATGTTTGAGGGTGGATTTCCCCCCCCCCCCCCCCCCCCCCGCATATCCTTTACAGGACATCGCTGTGAATATCAGCATCTTTCAGCTGATTGTTGATTTCTTGGCAAGATTACGCTCAGTAGTTTGCCATTACTTTCTGAGCGGCAGGCTCACATACCCCGTAAGTTACCGACGCGGAGAGAACCGCTACCAATTCTTGCGCACGTCACGTTACTCACGAGAGTATACGGGATTACGGAGAAAGTCGTGTAAATTCTAGACCAGGGAGACCGGCTGAGTGTGGATTAGTTTTCCCTTTTAGCTGTGTCACTTGCCATCAGGCGAATCCACTCCGACTTCTGAAGTACTTGTAATTTCCGTACCCAAGTCAAAGACGAGAAGTCAATATTTTGGTCCAGCTGACCGGTGTGTGGGTTGAACCCACTACCTCAGCATCAGCGCACCGGAATTGTAAGAGTATGCTCTCTTATCCCTTCGGCCATGATAACCTCAGTCAAATATTTGTTTGTTTGTAAATACATAAAATGTGTTAATGTGTTACCTGCCATTGGCAGTGGCTTCTGCTACTTCCGGATGTAAGTTGCAGCCACATCAGTGGCATATAATCCACGTAGGAGCTAATTTCCCACCGGTTATACACGTACAAGGGACATAACATTGTCCAGAAAGGCACAAACGGCAAATACATGCCGGGGTTGATTGCGACGTCTCGTAAAGTGCATGCAACTAAATGTTAACGTAGACGTGGTTCACTAACCTGCCTGCTCGCTTTTTCGTCTGACCTTTACGTTATTTTGTTTCTTAATTGAGCTTCTTCGACAACATATGTTAATGTATTCCACCGTTGTTTACTGTTAACTTTAGCTTTTTCGACAACATATGTTAATGTATTCCACCGTTGTTTACTGGTAACTTTAGCTTCTTCGACAACATATGTTAATGTATTCCACCGTTGTTTACTGGTAACTTCAGTTTCTTCGACAACATATGTTCATGTATCCCATCATTGTTTACTATTAACTTCAGTTTCTTCGACAACGTATGTTCATGTCTCCCACCATTGTTTACTGTTAACTAATTCTCCCCGTCCCGATCCATCCCTGATTGGCTTTCTCTATATTCCCCCATTTCTTTCTTGTCTTTCCATTTTTCTTTATCCTTTCTGGCCGTCCCCGTACTATCGTCCCCTCTTTCCACTGCGAATGTCTGTCTGTCTGCCTGTGTCCGTTTCGTTACTTCATCTGCTAGAGAGTTTCGCCTCCATCTGTCACCAGCAACGACAGCCACTCACACAAGGAAATGAAATGGCAATAAAAAAAAAAAATGCCAGGCAGGCATCCAGCTCAGGGCTCGTGCGTGGGGGAGGGGAGGTAATAACAGAAACCGTTAACTGCTTGATTTCAGCTTATCATAATGATCAGAAAACAGCGCTCTCTCTCTCTCTCTCTCTCTCTCTCTCTCTCTCTCTCTCTCTCTCTCTCTCTCTCTCTCTCTCTCTTCTTTCTTTCTCCCCCCCCCCCTCTTGTCCCTCTTTCTTTCTTTCTTTCTTTCTTTCTAACTCGATACTTCCCGCAATTTTCCAAACACAAAATTATGCATAACAATCTAGGCAGACGTAAACGATGTAGATTTCGAAAAGGTGACTGCAACATGATCAAAAAAGCTGAATAGACAATGCAGTATTCCTCGTCCTTACTAGAATAAAAGTCAGAAATACAAAAAGCATGCATATTTTCTGAGATAACATATGTGTGTGAAACTTAGAGTAGCAAATCAACTAAAGAGTACATCCGTCTTTGAATATACATTTTACAGAAGAGTATTACAAATGCATTGAGGGGATGGAGAACAAACAGATTAATCCAATCAGATCTCAATATTCAATCAGACAGATCATTAAGATAAGCACATATGAAGGGCAGTGAAAATCTAGAAAAGACAATTATGACTGGAAGTATACTGAGGGAGTGAAGTAGAGGAACACACAACACACGTGTACTCATGATGTCATAAATCATGTACATATATTTTTGAAGTGCGCTTGTTCACTTTGAACTCTATCGGAGTCCATTACGTGTTACTGCTCATAGTTCTCTGAACTAATTTTTGTGTGTGGATTAGCTTTCTCTAATACCAGTGTAACTTGCCATCAGATGAACCCACTCTGACTTCATAGGTACTTGTAATTTACGTCCTCATGTCAAGGACGAGACGTCAACATGTTATTACAACTGACGGGTGTAGGGGTTGGACCCGCTATCTCGGCATCAGCACACCGGATGTTTAGGAACGAGGGCTCTTATCCATTCGGTCATGTTGAACTCTTAATTTACATAGAAAAGCAATGGATGTAGCACATCCGGTCTACGATAGAGACATGTCTTAATGTGTGTGTGTGTGTGTGTGTGTGTGTGTGTGTGTGTGTGTGTGTGTGTGTGTGTGTGTGTGTGTGTGTGTGTGTGTGTGTGTGTGTGTGTGTGTGTGAACATTTATGTGGATAGCTCCAATACGCATAAAGGCGTGAAAAAATGTCCTTTTACATTTTTATGCATAAGATTTTCACAACAGTGTTTGCTTCCGGTAAGCTAAACAAAACTAAATATTCACAATTATAGCACTTCTGTACGCTAAACAAAGCTACATATTCAACAATATAGCACTCCATTACGCTAAACAAAGCTACATATTTAACAATATTGCACTCCATTACGCTAAACAAAGCTACATATTTAATATGCTAACACTTCTATTAAGCAAAACTACAATACTACAAAGTAATATTATTACCCACCGAAAGCTAAACAAAACAACATATTACTATTCTAGCACTTTCGTAAGCTAAACAAATCTACATATTAATATTCTAGCACTTCTGTAAGCTAAAGAAATCTAAATATTAAAATTTTAGCACTTTCGTAAGCTAAACAAATCTACACATTAATATTCTAGCACTTTCGTAAGCTAAACAAATCTACATATTAATATTCTGGCACTTTAGTAAGCTAAACAAATCTACATATTAAAATTTTAGCACTTTCGTAAGCTAAACAAATCTACACATTAATATTCTAGCACTTTCGTACGCTACAAAATCTACATATTAATATTCTAGCACTTTCGTAAGCTAAACAAATTTGCATGTTAATATTCTAGCACCTTCGTAAGCTTAACAAATTTTTTTTTTTAAATTCGCATATCCTTGACAGGACATCGCTGTCAACACCAGCATCTTTCAGCTGTCTGTTGGTTTCTTGGCAAGATTACGCTCAGTAGTTTGCCATTGCTTTTTGAGCGGCCGGCTCAGTTATCCCGCAAGTCACCAGCGGGGGTAGAACCGCTTCCAGCTTAAACAAATCTACATATTAATATTCTAGCACTTTCGTAAGCTAAACAAATCTGCATATTAATATGCTAGCTCGTTCGTAAGCTAAACAAATCTACATATTAATATTCTAGCACTTTCGTAAGCTAAACAAAACAATGACGGATAAATGGGCCACGGGGAAGCCTTTTTCATTTCCTTTCTGAACAGGTGCATCTGTGACCCTGAAAACAAGCGTAAGTGTTAGGAGAATTCCGGAGAGACGAATTGAGCGGTGTTTGTATTGGACGTGATCTGATTACAGCCGCCGGCAGGTGACGATAGATTTGTGTTTGAAGCTCCCGAAGTCGGACACATCTTTCTGCACGAGGAGATCAACCGTAGAATCAATTGACGAGTGGGAAACGCTGTCTGCTGGCCGGATCGATCAGAGTCTTGTATCGGGTTCTATGTCTTTAATTTCTACTTCTGTTTTCTTGCTGTGTTTTATTTGGCATACTTTAACAGAAATGGCGTGCGTTTTTAATTCTACAGTCTTAACTGTCATCGTGCTATTAACAGACAACTGCGCAGACTTAACACACACACACACACACACACACACACACATATATATATATATATATATATATATTATATATATAGAGAGAGAGAGAGAGAGAGGGAGAGAGGGAGAGAGAGAGAGAGAGAGAGAGAGAGAGAGAGAGAGAGAGAGAGAGAGAGAGGCTTACACACATACATATACACACATATAGATATATGTATATTTGTGTATGTTTGTATGTTTTTCATTTGGTATATAAGTCCGCATTTGTGTTATGTATGGCTGCATGTGTTAATGTGTAGTTTAAAATGTCAGGAAATGAAGTTTATCGTCCTTCAGTCATCAGTTTAGTCATCAGTTTCCAGAGTAAAGCCAACATACGGAGACGGTTGTGTTGGAACCCGCAATTCCCCTTTTCTTATTTCTGTGTAGTTTAATTTCTGAACAGTAATGTTCCCCCGTTGTCCAATCTTTTTCCTTGCTATCAACTATTCCTTTTCTAGTTTTGCCTATGAGTGTCAATCAACACCCAGGAAGTTTTATTCCCATTCTCGTTTCATGGCCGCGGGATGTCACGAGTGCCCTAGATATTCCAGTAGTCTGACGTTGTGTAAGTACGGAAATAGCCCGATAACACAATGACGCGTGGCAGTCGGTCTCGCCTGGAAGGAGAATGTATTTGTACTATCAATAATTCAGACATTCCAGAGAGCATGGACGTTACTTCCAGCTTGTTCTCTCAATCTGCGCCGTGTTAAGATGGCGATCCTTCCAGCGCGTAATGGCTCCCGCGGGACGCCCAGCAGGCGTACTGCGGCTGATGGAGGCAAGATATCAAGGCACGATCGATGGAATATACTAGAGCCCACACCGAGTGATGGATTCTCGTGCATGGAAACCCCGTCGTATAATGTGTTCAAAGACATCCCCCCTACCCCTAGCCCTGACACATTTCAAAGAATGACTGGCAGTAGAGGGACAAATGGAATGAGTTCCAAGCAGTCAATGCCCCGAGGTATAAGTTTCATGAAGTATATCCAGACAACTGTAATTGATATTTCCCTAGATACCAGCACACATGTTGGAGTATATATTAATGTCGGTCATGATCATTTTAACTTGCGCACAATGAGTCCGTTTAATCCTCCACGAAAGGATAAAGTCTGACGTGTCACATAACCTCAGTTATTCTCAGTTTTTCTATACACTGCACATTTTAAAACGTATTTTGTCCTATCTTCTTACGTCGTGCTATTTCATGTTCTTGGAAAGTAAGGGCGTGATACTGATCATATTACACACCAACTACCGACACGTCTATCAAATGTTGCGTCTGTTTTGCCGAACGAGCCTTACTGGCTGTAAAAGTGTTATTTATTTAACTATTTCAGGTTATTCATTCGTACATTCAGGTTATTCATTCGTACATTCAGGATATTCATTCGTAACTTCAGGTTATTCATTTGTACATTCCGGTTATTCATTCGTACATTCAGGTTATTTATTCGTGCAATCAGGTTATTCATTCGTACATTCAGATTAATCATTCGTACATTCACGTTATTCAGAACTTCTCACTACACCAGAGATCAAGTCCACAAACGTTTACCAGTGTGGTAGTTTCCACGTGACTTCCACATAGCTGTATATGCAGTCCCAGAAACACACACGACACAACATACCGGCTACAGTATGATACACGGGAACCATAACAATAACATCAGACAATCTTTGTCTTCAACACCCAGTACTGACAAGGCTGCTTAATAAATGTAATTCATCGGGTTTCCAGGAGAGCCCAATACAGCGTTTTCAGATACAATAGATAGAGATGACATTTGCACTTGACATATACAATAGACAGAGATGCCATCCACACTTGAGATACATAACAGAAAAATATTGATCTCTTGACTAGAGGTGTAAATCATTTGACAACAGAATAACTGTATGTAGTTTGCAAACAGACATACAAACAAACAAACAAAACAAAAAACAAAACACACACACACACACACACACACACACACACACACACAGGCTAGCGTGTACGTAGGTGGGTAAATAGGTAGAAATGCATTAGACCAGTGGTTCTCAACCGGTGGGGAATTCCCTTCCCCCTCCTGGTGGGAATTTTAGGGTTTCGGGGGAGGGGGGGGGGGAATTAAAATTGTTTCAAGATCGCGTTAATACAAGAACCGATTACTTGATATTGTTTTCCCCTCCATACTTTACGGTTCTGTACTTCTCGCCCTTCTGAAATTCGTTTTATAACGTTAGTAGACCCGCAAATCACATTTTATGTAGACGTCTAGACTTGTTCTAGTATGTGTTATTAAATTTAGCTTCCAGTTTTACGTACGGCTGGGGGAATGTATAGGGAGGAAATACGAAAAAGGTGGGGGGGGGGGGGGGGGTGACATTTTGAACATGTGGTGAAGGGGTGCATGGGACAATTAAGGTTGAGAACCACTGCATTAGTTAGACAAACATATGATTAGACAGACAGACATATAGTTAGACAGACAGACAGACAGACAAGACTGTCTGCGCCGATATGCAAGGCACTTGATAATTGCAGTGATGATGACGATGGTTATGATGATTATGATAACGACGACGATGATGGTGATGATGATGATGATGATGATGATGATGATGATGATGATGATGATGATGATGATGGTGGTGGTGGTGGTGATGATGATGATGAGTTGGGTATAGTATTAAGAGATTACCTGTGTAGACGAACCTCCCTGGCGCCCCTTTACAAAACTGCTTGGACTTGTACGATAGTGTGACTTCTACTACTCCAGGGAATATGCCGGGGTGGCGTCTGCACTCGAATGGCGTGCGATGTTATCAACTGAAACATTAGTATATATTATTTGTTTTAGTTAATATACGTGCATTTTACCAGTTACATACATGATTAAAATGTATATTGATTCGGGAACTAAGTGGTACTATTTTTGTTTTTGTTTTCGTGATCTAATGTGGGATTATTTTTCGTGAACTTGTATAGTATAATTAATTGTTTGTGAACTTGTATGGTACAGTTGTTGGTGAACTTAAATGGTACAGTTGTTCGTGAACTCGAATGGTACAGTTGTTCGTGAACTTGAATGATACAGTTGTTCGTGAACTTGAATGATACAGTTGTTCGTGAACATGTATCGTACAATTGTTCGTGAACATGTATGGTATAATTAAATGTTCGTGAACTTGTATGGTGAACTTGTATGGTACAATTGTTCGTGAACTTGTATGGCACAATTGTTCGTGAACAAGTAAGGTACAATTGTTCGTGAACTTGTATGTTCTTGTGTGGCACTATTGTTCAAGTCGTGCTAAGGCGCTGGGGACGAGAGGGCCGTTAAGCTTGTTTAAAAGCAAAGGGCATTTGAACATTAAAAACTTATAGTAAACAAATGTAATGGACTTTTTTACACTTATTAAGGTCTTTTGGGATAAATGGTGCTAGGCTCATATTGTTAATGACCAGTCGGCGCTCTCTGGATGATGTGTTCAGTATCACACCGGCCGCATTGACTTCCCAATACATCTCCTGTATCCAGTTAAGACTGGGTCGACCTCAGAGCCAAGATCAATCTAAAAATCTACCTCGATACAGATTCGAACCCTTGAACAGGCGAGTGTCTAGCGACTGCTCTACCGCATCACTTATGGCATACGGTTTAAAAAAAAAAAGTTAGTTGCGTATCCTTTACAGGACGTCACAGTCAACCCGAGATTTTAAAAAAAATTTTTTTTTTCATATTTGCCATTCGTCATCTCTTAGCAAGCTTACGTTCGGTAGTTTGCAATTGCTTTCTGAACGACCGGCACTCATACTATTTCGGAAAAAAACCAGCGCAAGGCGGTCTGCTGCCAAAACGCCAGCAGCTGTGTTTCGAACGCGGTATGCGGATTTACAAACTGCGCCCGTAATCTCTTCACTGCGGAGCCGGCATGGCATATGGTGCTGGGCCATTAAAATGTCAATGGGCACTTGGCGGATGATGAGGTCAATATGGCGTGGGCCGGCTTCAGGCCCCAGATATGCCCTGGTACTCATTTTAGTTTGGGTCGCCCCGAGTGCCTAGGTCAATGTAAACCAATCGAACCCATGACCAGGTGCCCTTCCTGCATGAGTCTATCCACTATGCCAACGCGGCTGCTCATTTTGCTCATTTGCGAATGAGCGATCGAAATGGTGAGTACCGCTGATAAGATTATACTTTGACATGCCATGCCTCGGCTAGCAATGGCCGGTGGAAAGTTGATGGACCAGTCCGATAAGAATATATATAGAAATGATCAATGTGAGTTAGAATTACTGCTCGAATATTTATGAACACAGCGGATAAGACCAGACATAGAAATAACAGTTTCTCTGTTAAGAATATCTGATGGAATATTGATGAATCAAGCCGAAAAGAATGTAAATCGAAATGGTATGATTCAATTCAAAATGACCTATCGAATATTGATGTACCCTATCAAAAAGAGCATCAAGGAGGATGTTTAAACACAGCCTGAAATGGGTACCAGTAAATGATGTGGGAAGTAAAGGAGGCGCCTTTGATACTGACCACATCATCCGTCTATATGCACTACAGGAATGATGAGGTCCATGTCAAGCCAGTTGTCTTCACTTCACAGAACAGTTCCTCTTTTAAGCCGTTGATATTAAAGAATATGAAAGTGACCAGTGTGAATGCTATACAACGATACTGATTTAATATAAGTTCGTCTGTCATTCTAGAGAGTTTGTCATCCGCCTAATGCATGCTTCACGGCTAAGAGATGTTTCCTTCACTTGGATATTGTCTTGTTGTTTAATCCACGGTGTTGGCGGTTAGTGCGATATCTTATTATTACAGTAGAATAAGTTTCAATCACATGTAACGAGAAAAAGAGTGTTGAAGTGCTACATAGAACCCGTACTTAAGTATGGATGTGAAGAGTGGACAATGAGCAGATAAGTTCAAATACATATAATGGCAGTGGACATGTGTTTCTGAGGAAAATGCACAGAATACCATGGACAGGCAGAAAAACCAATGACCAAGTTCTACAAGAGGCAAATTAAACCAGCAAAGTGATTAGAGAAAACAGATGTAGACAGTCAATTTGTGTGTGTGTGTGTGTGTGTGTGTGTGTGTGTGTGTGTGAATGTATTTGTTTGTGTGTGTGTGTGTGAATGTGTTTGTTTGTTTGTGTGTGTGTATGTATGTGTGTGTATGTGTGTGTATGTGTGTGTATGTGTGTGTATGTGTGTGTATGTGTGTGTGTGAATGTGTTTGTTTGTGTGTGTGAGTGTGTTTGTTTGTTTGTGTGTATGTATGTATATGTGTGTGTGTGTATGTGTGTATGTGTGTGTGTGTGTGTGTATGTGTGTGTGTGTGAACGTTATGACAAGAAATAAACTAGAGAACTTTTTAACAAATGGCAAAATTGAGGGGAAAAGAACAAGGGGAAGGCAGAGAAGTAAATATCGGAATGTCTGACTACATGGCATGGTTGGGACAAGAACACAGAGTCATCTACGACTCTGGTGATAGTGTAAGATGGCGAAACACGACCACCAACGCTTACCAGCATGGCACATTATAATGATAAAGGTTTAACCTCTTAAAAGTTGTAAGATGTTGTCTTGTGTTATTTGTCTAACTTCAAAAATAGAGACCACAATGTGTGCATTCATAGAGGCTTCTTCCAGCCGTTCTCTTGTCTACTCACATGTAACCTTGCTTATCTTTTACAAGCCTTCATTACCTTTTCCCTCTACAACATGTTTAACAATTAGCTTATCACTTTACACGGCTAGACGCCAATTCGACCAGAAAATGTCATGGGAAGTAAAAGCCACCATATTATCCATCGAATGCTGATTGGTCTGTAAAAATAAGGGACCTAGAACCATATAAAATAGGCTCAAGGACGCGTAAGAAGGCTCTTGACTTTACTGTTTACAAAATTTTATACGTAAATACCACTTTCAAAGCCAATGTTGAGCCTTAACTTGGTTGTAACCAAACGAAGCTTCGGCCTCAACATTTACCACGACCATTGGCAGATCGATTCCGGCCAACCAGATGCTGGGGCAGATCCAGACGGAAAGGCGTAAAATTTATTGTGTGTCTCATCTTTCTAACTTTGTCTCGAGCGGTCCTCGGACTTGATTCATGGCCTTCTCTAGAAGTGACTCAACACACCGAAGCGTTTGCTCTCGTTTCTATTTAGCAGCGCTTTGTTTTAATGGAATGTATTGTTGAACAGAGGAATGGATCGAATGCGAAGCTTCACTGCAGATAGAACGATAGGCCTCATGCAGAATTCCACTCTGGCCATTAGAGTATTTTTTTTTTAAATTTTCTTTAGGGAGTGGAACGTGTTGTTTCATGGCAGTTTATATACTACCGTATTCTGAACCAACCATCTCACTATACCTTTATTGTTGACTAAATGACCATCTCAGAGAATTGTGTTGTTGAGCTATTCTTCCCTCCTCCAAACTCAGAAACCAGGAGGGATGCAAGGTTGATTCGAGAAATCTACATGTCAGCCCAATTTTACTCCAGTGTTACTCTAACCCCATCTATCACATAAATGTAACTCCGTCTATCTCATAGATATATCAGCGTAATCCTTTCTATCTCATAGATGTAACCCCTTCTATCTCATAGATGTAACCCCTTCTATCTCATAGATGTAACCCCTTCTATCTCATAGATTTATCCCAATCTATCTCATATATGTAACCCCATCTATCTCATAGATGTAACCCCATCTATCTCATAGATGTATCCCCATCTATCTCATAGATGTATCCCCATCTATCTCATAGATGTATCCCCATCTATCTCATAGATGTATCCCCATCTATCTCATAGATTCAACCCCTTCTAATTCATAGATGTAACCCCATCTATCTCATAGATGTATTACAGTATATTAACCATATTCGTGCCACATGATATAACGTATAACGCTTTTCAAATGAAATTTGGGTGACATCAATTGTCGTGCGTTACTCTGTTTCTCCCTGCGACCGCCATCTCTCATGACCTGGCCGCCTGGAGACTTCTTATGAAGAACTCCATGGTACGTTAATATGTGTGCAGTGTTATTAACAGTATAATAACACATCGGAGCCTCGGTGGCATAGCGGCTAGTGTGCTTTCCTACCAGTGGTCGGGGATTTTTTAAACTCTAGGAAAGACAGGATTACCGGCTCCGTGGCGAAGACGTTACGGACGCAGTTCGTAATCCTGCATACCGCGTTCGAAACACAGTTGTGGGCGATTTGGCAGCAGACCACTTTGCGTTGTTTGTTTTTTTAAAAAATGAAATTGGTATGAGTGCCGGTCATTTCAGAAAGTAATGGCAAACTACTGAATGTAAACTTGCGAAGAGATCACAAACAGCCAAATAATGCTGGGGTGGACTGCTACGTTTTGTAAAGGATATGCAACTAACTTTTTTAAATATATGATTGTTTTTCTGACCAGTGCGGCTTTGGGATCGACGCAGCCTTTAAACAATTGGTGCTAACAAGTTGTCGAAATTATCTGGGAAGAAAGGCGACCGAGGAAGGAATTGGCTGTCCCACCTCATAGACTTCGTGACCCGGAATATGTGAAGATCTAACACTTCACACAATTATGACATTCGTCTGCTATTGAATGACGTTTACCTTCTAGGGACAATACATGTACAGGGCACCACTCACCTCACTCCAGACCAACATTGTTCCGAAGACAACCTGAAGCCCATCGAAGAAGTTGTCCCCGATGAGGATGACCGTGGTTCCCCCGGTAGTCCAGCCTTCACTGGGGCAGATGGCCTTGATGCAGGGCGTGGCTGAGAGGATGCCCAGATAAACGACAGAACAGTTGTAAAACAACCAGAACCCCTTGGGCAACTCTCACAGGGCAAATTCATGCTTACTACGTAAACACTTGTCTAGTGGAGCTCTCAAGTATACAGAGTAGATTATCTCCATGTTTGTATTCTGTTTATCTGTCTGTCTGTTTATCTGACTTTCTGTATGTCAGTCAGCCTGTATATCTATCGATCTGTTGATCGATTAACTGGCCTGCCGTTAGGTCCGTCTCTCGGTCAGTAAGGCAGTCTGTCTGCCAGTCTGTCAATCAGTCTGTTAATATGTCTGTCAATCTGTCTGTGTCTGACTTCCTGATTAACTATTTGTCATCTATATGACTGTATATCAGTCTGTATGTCTATCTGTATGTTGGTAGAGTGAGTGGTCTCTCGATAAGTTGGTCTCTTGGTCAGTCAGTCTGCCAGTCTGTCAATATGTCAGTTTGTGCAAAAGTATGTCTGTCTTTCTGTGTGAATGTCCTTATTGTCATAATACCATTAAGAAAAAGAGAACTACCGCACAACACAACTGCATTGTCACTATTTAACTACAACAAACAAGTTAAGACTCGGACAAGTTAGCCAGACAGAGACAGGAAGGAAACATACTGGGAATTATCTCTTTCCTTATTTCTCTCTTTCTGTTTATCTCACGTTCTTCCTCTCTATGTCTTTCTCCTTCTCCCCTATTTCTTTTTCTCTTTCTTTCTCTGTGTCTCTAACTCTCAGATGTCTGTCTGTCTGTCTGTCTGTCTGTCTGTCTGTCTGTCTGTCTGTCTGTCTGTCTGTCTGTCTGTCTGTCTGTCTGTCTGTCTTTTATCTCTGTATTTATCTTTCTAGCCCTCCTTCTGTCTTTTTTTATCTATATTTCTAACTCCTCCTCTCTATCTCTTCCTATCCCCTTCGCTCTCTATCTCTCTGTCTCTCCCCCTCTCTCCCCTTATCACTGAATAAACGACAAACATTTGGCGTGTGACCAGGCGCTATTCAGCCAGGTCAAAAGTCAAACGCTAAAGGTTAAACTCTTGAACTATACGTTTCAAAGGACCATCTGTAAGTGGGTGTGGCATGGGTGGGTCAACAAGGGCCAAACAGAACGTGTAATTACAGCCTCTGATAAGAAAATACCGGGTTTTGAACCAAATTAATTCCTGCCAACAGCAAACACTGGGAAGGTTTTTCTCCCGACAAAGTCCGACAATTATTTCTTCTGGCTTAGATATGACGTCAATGCACTCTGGCTGGAAATCCGGGCTGTTTACTACTGTAGACGCCTCATTGTATTTATAAGGATAGTTGTTGTAGCACTGTTTACAGGTCTGCACCGATTGTTTATTTCTCTTTGTTCTATTCCACGGTGAGGGTATGGTTGTTTATCTTGTGCATGTGTAAAGAACATGCACACCCTAAAAAATGCCAGTCCAATTTGGGTGTACTGAGCCACGGGCTTGGCGAAACAGTGCAACGCAACTCACTGATGATGATGATGCCAAATGTATAAAGGAAGCAATTCTGTGTAGAGTACTCACCTCCCTCGGTGGGGTCCAGCCGCCTGGCACGACGCCCGTGTTTGGAATTGTTGTGTACAAACATATTGTCTGAGACAGCCAGTAGCGGTCCATCGATTGCAGTAGATGTGGAAATAGCCACCTGTGGTAAACAAAACAAAATAGAAAGAGATTGGAGTTGGAGTTTATGAACGGTTCTGTAATTCTTAGATAAATACACCAAAATCTACTTTTACTTTTCTAAAGTTTTTTGTTTTTGTTTTTTGCTTTTTTGTGTGTGGCTGAGTTTTCAGTTCAATTGTAATCTTTCCTAAATATCCACATATCTTTCAATTAATTAATTAATTAATTAATTTATTCATTCATCTACCCTTCATTCCTCCTGTCTGACTTCCTATATCTCGTGTATACAAAATATATATATATCTTTTTTCTCTCACTGTTTTCGATTTCACCATACCCCTACCCCGTCAAAACTCAAGAGAAGTTATAGTAGGGTCCATCACCGGTTCAGAATGATAATCCTGTGACTAGTCAGCCACCTAAGCAGCTGCCCACGGTTTTACCCACACAGTCGTATTAATCCGAAGGTGATTGTTGTCCATATGGGGTAGTGGACTATTTGTGTTTCTGTGTGCGATATAATGGCATGTTTGTACATCGACAATATTATTACCTGAAATCGTCTCATGTCTCTAGGATTGCCGGCGTTTTTCAGGCAGTTCTGGTTGCATTTCATAAAAAATTTGAGAAAAAATCTGAAATACCCAGAAAACACATGTAAGGGCAATATAGACATACTCATGTACTAGAATAGAATATAATAAAGTACATTATGCAAAAATACAATTTATGAAGGGGCTAAAAAGAAATGAAGCAATGAACATTAAATATTAAGCAACTTATTTGAACCGACAGTGAGTGAATATGTAAATATCACGACCTTAGAATGGAGCTATAGTACTCGTAGAGTGTACATAGGAGACGGAAGTTACAATAGATGCGCCCCATAGCAAAGCCATCTTTCATTCTTTAAAGGCCATGAATATCCGAGATGTGTCACACTCTGCCCCAGGCTCAAGCCACCGACTTCTTTCGCGGTGTTGCATAGACGTTGGTGGGGAAACAATAAAACAGGTGTGAGGGGAGGGGGTGTATATCTTCTAGGGCAGTGATTCTCGACCGGTGGGGTACTCCCCCCCCCTCCCCCCATCAGGGTTTTCAAGGCCGCATTAATACAAGAACAAATTACTTGATATCGTTTTTCCCTCCTACTTTACAGTTCTGTAATTCTCGCCCTTCTGAAATTCGTTTTATAACGTAAGTTGACCCGCAAGTCACGTTTTATGTAAAAGTCTGGACTTATTCTAGTATGTATTATAAAATTTAGCTTCCATTTTTACATATACTATGTAGGGGCGGGGAAAATTTATGGGGAGGAAATACAATAGGGGGGGGGGGTGATATTCTGAACATATGGTGAAGGGTACATGGGCCAAACAAGGTTGAGAACCACTGTTCTAGGGTAAGTAAATAGCTTTGTTCAATTGCTTGAGGTGTATCGGGTACATGGTGCGAACATGATATGTTTATAGACCCCCTCGGCCCTCAATGTTTGATGTGGTCAGTATCACAGCGGCCGCGTTTGATCTCCAGAATATTTCCTGGTACTCAGTTTGGACTGCATCGATCTGGGAGCTCAGGCCAATGTAAAAGACTCACTGCCTCGACGGAAATCCCAATATCCGAAAATCATAACCTGCACAGTTCGCAGCGATTGCCCAGGCTATGCGGACTTAATTCCTCAGGCGAAAGACCACGCAACCCCCGCCCCCACCCCAACCCCCACCCCAACGCCTACACCACAAGATACTATAGGCTGTAATGACAGTTTTTTGCGCGTGTCGACATATTGTCCTCACTGCATATCACACTGATCAGTGCATATGCTGGAATCCCGCCCTCAACGTGTAGAGGTCGCTGTCTCCAGGTCTGTGTGATTTTCAGTCTGTACTCGCTTACATTAAAATCCAGTGCTTTATATCTTGCACATCTGTAACTGTTACAGTCCCAAGCAAAGCGTGAGGAGTAATTCGCTACTGCCTATACATTTGAATCATCGCATAATCGCATTATTCGCATTATTTGTTACATTTAGTCAGAGCATACTAAAATATCTGGTGAATATGTCTTGAGTTTGCATGTAACCTCTTTGAAAGTAAAGCATTCATTGTTTTTCATAGCGAGTATCTCTCTGTCTCTCTGTCTCTGTCTCTCTCTCTCTCTCTGTCTCTCTCTCTCTCTCTCTCTCTCTCTCTCTCTTTCTCTCTCTCTTGTTTTTCTTTCGCTTTGTCTATCTCTTTATCTCTCTCCATCCTCTCTCTCTCTCTCTCTCTCTCTCTCTCTCTCTCTCTCTCTCTCTCTCTCTCTGCCTTTCTCTTTCTATGCCCCTTCCTCCACAACTTCACCGCCACCTCCATTGGGCATTCACTCTGCAATCTTCTGAGACTAAGAGTCTTAAATTACTCCGCTGTCTGCTCAGTTCTGAACTCTCACATTCAACCAAGTAATTACTCCTGTCTTAAGTCCCCAAATCAATGCATTACCCAGTTTTAAAACTCTAATTAAACTCATTGACTACTCGGATCCTAAATCTATAACTAATCCATTGTCAATGCAACTTTTTAATCTATAATTTTACCCTTTAATTTCACAATCCTCAAATCTCTAATTTAACCCATTACCAACTGAGAACTGTGCAATGTACTTTTCGGACAAATAGATTCTCTCTAAAATCGCTCATCTAATCCAGAAATACAAAAACCTGCCCCGGGCTAGAAGCGCCATTTATGCCCAGCCTTGAATTATTGAATAGATTCTGGCGCGAATAATAGATGAACTTTGGGAGTTAGGTTTCCAGTACGACTATCTCTGAGAATGGAAAGTAATAATAAACGGGAAACAGGGGGAGGTGGGTTGCGGATCTGGCGCGGGCACTTTGGGAAAGCCAGTTTCTGGTTTCTGAACAGTGCAGTCATATTTAATGCATGCATCTAATGTATGAATTTAGATGTATGACTTGGATGTTGGAAATGAAACTAGAGATTGGCGTTTTAACTATTTCGTGTGGACAGAAAAACAAAAAAAATGTTATTTGCTCACGAAATGAGTCTTGCTCTAATTACCATTCATAGAGACCTGTGGGCATTGGGTTTGGGATATGCTGACAGTGGAATACCCAAAACTTGTGGAGATAACATTACCAAGCCAGAGCTCATCTCAGCCGTCCTTATCTGCTGCGCTGAGTTATGGCTTGGTTACGTCCCAATATTCCTCTCCGTAGATCTGAAGTTTTAGTACCACTCTTCCACACGCAACTGTTTTTTGTTTTTGTTTTTAAAGCTTGGAGAAGGGAAAGAGTGGTCTGCAATACAGTCCGTGGGGATGGTACTTTGTCTTGTCATGGAGGTTTGGTGGGGGGGGGGGGGGGGGGGGGGGTAGTTCTACAACAACCTCACAGAATTAGACGCGTGTTCTTTTCGGAGCTCAGATGGCCTGGTTAGTTGGTTGGTTGTGAGATAATGACCAACTAATTGATAATCTATATATCGATGGATGCTGTTTTGGTGGTTGGTTGGTTTATTAGTTGTTGGTTTATTAGTTAGTTGGTTTGTTGGTTGGTTGGTTGGTTTCTTGAATGGTTGTGAAATAGTGGTCAACTAGTTGATAATCTATATAACAATAAATAATCTTTGGTGGTTGGTGGGTAGGTAGGTTGGTTGATTGGTTAGTTGGTTACGAGTCCTCTCGAAGTCCGATGTAATGATGTACAGGTATGCTATTCATCATCATCAAGTGGCTTAGCAGAAAACTAATTGAAATTAACTAGATTCCTTTTAATTCTAAATTTCTTCACCAAATAGAAATTTTGTTTTTCCAGATGACTTTGTCCAGAATAATAATTATAGTTAATATAATATAGCAATCTATCAAGGCTATTTATTTTCATCTGATTTGCCATTCAAATTGTCTTTTCTTTTAATTATTATGGTACTAAGATTAAACATTACCAAAATGTATTTTAAATCGTATTGTCTAAATATACCATATTAAAAACAAAAGACTAGCTCTGTAGCAGGAAGCTGCTCTGGGCCTGTGAGGTGTTAAGACCACCAAGTTTAGGGGGTCAGTCTTCCCCTTACCACCATAGTAAGCGAAGAGCCCACCTATCATGGCCCTCTTTCAACGGTGCTCATGTCATTATCAGCGAAACTTCGTAACCGTTACGCCATCGCATCCGCTATATACCTTATTTACAAACTCTTTTTCATTGGCACACAGTACTTAGTTTGTTTGAAATACTGTAAACATTTTACTTCCTCCTGTCAACAAATTCAATTATTATCTAATCTGTTCGAGTTATCAGTCCCGGTGTGGTCAACACCTCCGTGCAATGACAAATTTTATGAGCTTCTCCGTACTGTGTAATTTAGTCCGTACTTACAAAATTCCTAGATTACCTCGCTCTTGGAAACCCCATGCCATATCCTCGGAAAGGGATATTCTGGGGAGAAAAGCCGAGTCGACCAGCGGGACGACCTGTTCTGCCAATTAATTTTCCCTAAATTAAGGCTGTCCATATCTAAACAATCGAGGTCATCTCCGCAAGAGGTAGAAATGTCGCTTCGGCAGCTCCTATTTATAAATAAATATAGCGATTCTTCATCTGGGCCCGCTGCATTATAACTGCGGGAATTTGGACACACATCGAGCCTTATCTTCCTGCCCGTGTGAGAGATTGCCCTCTCGAGGGTTAGTGTTACTCTCTCTCCTTAGCTTGACGTCCGCTTCTGCCATATTGGCTACCGTCTCACATACGCACGCGCTGGTCAGCCGCCAAGTTTACTCTACGTGTGATTGATGGTATCAGCTGCTTCAACTCCATCTTTGTTTTGCACTTTAACGGAGAGGTGTGGCTGAGTGGTTATAGTGTTTGACTCAAGCTCGGAAAGTATCGGGTTCGAATCTCAGTATAGGGTTGGGATTATTTATAAGAACCATTTGTGATTAATTATACCACGCGTTCCCCTGTGAGTTGTGCTTGTGAGTTTCAGTTTAGTTTAGTCGACGGATCAACATCACGGCACACGGGTGTAACCCATAAGTGCTCCGTTCTACCCCTAACTCAAGCCTGAGTCCGGAGAATCTCAGCTCAGTGCACGAACTCCGTAGCACTGGCGAGGATCCTGAAATACTTTTGGACAGATTTTTAACTAGAAAATTTGCCCGGGCAGCGCCATTTGGCTACTCTTTTTTTTTTTCAATTTCCAACTGCCAAGGGATTTATTTACGTGCGCAACAATATACACGGGCGTCCGATCTCACTACCCAGAGACCAGGGGAAATTTTGTTAGTAGAAGTCCACGTGAAAAAATCCCAGCCCTCACCGGGGCTTGAACCCGGGACCTCCAGCACTCGAGCAGGAGATCGGATGCATGGCCTACTCGGGAGAAAGCGAAAGGCTGGAAGACACGCGTGTGAACTGTGCTCGTAAAACAGCCCACGGCAGTTGGAAATCAAGTAGGCAGTCAGGCCGCTGATCTGGCAAAATTGTTAGGAGTAAATGCTCCTCTGTGGTCGACCCAGTTTGCTAAAGGTAAAATCCGAAACCTTGCCTTTAACACTGGAGAGGGGTGGATCAGATGCCTTTACATCAGCTTCTATGGTGACAAATGGGAGACAATGTGTGAACGACGGACACGGTAAACATCTTAAAGAACAGTCCGCAAAAGTGTGAGCTCTGGTAACATCTCAAACTGCGAGAGTAGTCTCAACAGATTACTTCTGTGTTGAAGCGGCAGGGCGAAGACTTGTCTTAAATTTCATTCTTCTTCCTCGAACACCTTCAGATGCCAGCCTGGGAATATTTAAAGAAACCGGCGGCCAGATTGGAGTTGTTGATATCGCCATAGTTATCTGTTATATGCTGGGGTATCATCCTTGCACTCCGGACAAGTCCATGGGTGCTCAGAATCTCCTCCCGCCACACACATATGCAACAGCGTCGTGCGGGTAAAAGTGCCAGTTCTAGGTTGGTTAACGAGGGTGCTGTTTCTTCCGGTGTACCTCTAGTATCTGACCGTGCCAATTCTTACTCCCGAGTCTCTCATTCTGGACAACGATGTGGATTCATTGGCGTCAAAGGCCTCCTATTACTTAACAACAGCCGGAAGGGAGGGGCAAGATTGTCATGTGCTGATGACATGCGGGTGTATGGACAGGGTAGAGAAAGACAGGCGATTGCCAGTGACATCGCCATAGTTTGTCATCAAAGGGAGCGACTGTAGGCCAAAGTAATGTTCTCTGTTCAGTTTGTGTGGACACACTTGCAATAAACGTTTACCCGTCGTTTTACCAAGTTTACAGTTATGATCATCGGTGTATTCTGTTGTTAGTTTATTGAACAAGTGGTATTGCAGAGTGTTATGCCCTGCACCATGAGGGTGTCATGAGAAGGGAAAAGCAGAATATGTCGTACAACGGGAATGTTGAAAGGGGGGGGGGGGGGAAGAAATGCAGGGGACACCAAGAAAGCAGAAGCCTGACGGTTTGACATCATGGCATGGAAAAAACGTCACTATCTGAAATGATTGGCAGCACACGAGACAGAAGGCTGTAGCCAGACATGATCATCAACGCAACAAGACATGGACTATAAGACGTGAAGAATGTCCTATGCGGAGGATGAAGATTGCTATTTATTCAAACGTCTTCAACATATTTTGGTTTCTAGTCGGATGTACAGAACGAACGGTAAACATATCACAACTTCGCTACAAGCGGACACAGTGTAATCAATGACATCGTCAGGACACAAAAAAGAAGGGAACACACAACACGCCATTTTATATGCACGTAATCAAAGAAAAGTGCGGCTATGAACGGAACTCTGCTTGTGAAAAACTGTAACGCTGAAGCATGCCCTGCCGAAACAATTACTGGCAGAAAACTGAAAGGTCATCTTAATGTTTTTAGAAGAAGTCTTGAGAAGTTATTTATTTTCACTTTCCCATGAGAAAATAAATAAAAAATTTAACAAAATTTGACAAGGTCTGGAATTGAAATTAAACTTGTCTAGCTGTTCTTTACCCCGACTATACTTTCCCTTCCTAACTACAGCCGAGCCATGCCCGGCGTCTGAATACAGACATCCCGGTCATGCAGTCTTGTCTTTTTTTAATGCAACCCTCATCAGTTTGATTCATGCTTTTTAGGTCGCCATTCCGTAAGCACCTGTTGCGGCGAGCTGGGAAAAGCATTTCCTGTGAAATCTTATCAGCTCATAGCTGGTGCTGTCTTTATACGCAGGTCTTGATTTAACGCTAAAAAATTAAAAAAAATAAAAAATATAAAAACTGTGGCAATTAAAATCCGATATTTTAACCCTGGTGCCACCCTAACTTTGCGAGTTAGTCCCCTTTGGTTTCAAACATGTAGTTATTTCCCTGTAGAATTAGAACTATCAAATATGGTTGCGGCACTTAGTATCTTTCAGGGTGAATGCCGGGATGGTTTCTGAGGGACCATAAAATAACAGCTACTTACCCGGGCAGTCGCCACACGGCATTCAGACGTAGACATTTTTATTTTATTTTACATCATCATCGTCATTACGTGACTTGTTATTTGTCGGAGACGTTCATCTCTCTCCACAGATATGGAAACTTGGTGTGATGAATCAATTCTGTTAAAGATATTCCTTCATACGACAGTCTTTGACCATCACTTCTGTCCGACTTTCCTGTCTCTTCCACCACTGATCTCCGTAGTCGGCACGACGATTCCCAACATTATTTACTTCAGATAGATAACACTCTCCTACTTTCCCCTGATTCTTCCACTGTGTCGTCTCGACGTTTTGCAACATTATTTACATCAGATAGATAACATCTCTCCGACTTTTCGGGTGATTAGAACCCGGGTCTCCTGGTACAAAAGTGGGGTATTCAAATTTCTGAATCACCCGTTCTTATCTCTGTACAGATGATTTCTAAACGCTGTATTCGTATCTCTATATACTTTTCCACATCTTTTGGGGGAGACGGAGTACATATGGGCATATTGCAATCGCTGTGACATAAGTGTTGTGTGACGAATTACGTTAAACACAACAACAACAACAACAACAACAACAACAACAACAACAACAACAACAACAACAACAAAAACAACAACAACAACATCAACAACAACAACAACAACAACAACAACAACAACAACAACAAGAACCACAGGGGAGCTGAAGAACAAACACATGTCTAAAGAATAACAGCACAATGAGATTATTGTGGATGTGAATGGTTCCCTATGAGAATTTTACCAAACAAGCTTTACTTTGTTGTTTCCGGCTGTGACTCTACAGTCTGACTAATAAACATGATATAGTGTAGAATAAGCCACACTGGCAGTTCGAAAAACTTTGCAAGACATAATAAATTAATAATGTTGCATTTCCTTTGCAGGACATTCCGTACAACCCTCAGGTTAATTTACGAGTCAGTTTTACGTTCAATAGTTTGCCATTGCTTTCTGATCGAGAAGTAACCATTTAAATTCAACTTAATGCCGGTGTAGGGGCTGAACCGTCTACTCTGCCATCAGCTCAGTGGAAGTTTAAGAACGAGCGCTATGACCCCTTCGACCAGGTCGACAAACTAGAAATACTGATCTTTAAAAAATAATTAATAAGCGCAAGAATAGGTGTTTGACAAAGTATGAAGACAAAGAAGAAGAGGGAGGAGGCGAAGGATGAAAGAAGAAAGAGAAGGAGAGGAAGGAGAACGAGAAAAAGATCGAGGATAAAAAGGAGGTGGGTGGCGATGGGAAGAAAGAGACTGAGAAGGAGGCGATCTAGGAAGAGGAGAGTAAACATTAAATCATATAAGTGGTAGTGATATGTGATAATATTACGCGTGTAGTCCAACAAACTGCTGGCTTGGATAACAATACTCTTACTGTGATGGAGGATGAGGAGTTGTAGAAGAATTCTTCTGGTTATAGGAGAAAGCAGAAAGATATAAGACTCAACTTAAAAAGCGAACACACTAATGTAAACGATGGTTCATAATCATATACACAGGAAACACTCGTGTGTGAAATCGGCATACAGGTAAACATTTATAGACGACACATGAACAGAGAGTGCTGAAATGTTATACAGATCCTGTTTTGCTGTATGGCAGTGAATCATGGAGCGTGAATGAACATATTAGGAAGACGTTGGAAACCGCGGAGATATGGTTCATGAAACGATTGTTGCGAATACCTTGGAATGTCAGAGTAACACAGCGGTTGCGTGCAAGTGGTTAATACAAGTAGAACATTATTTGAACGACAAGAAATTGACAAACAACATGCTTTGGTCGTGTAACAAGAAGAAAAGCAACGGCAAACATCGGGATGGCTGGAAAAATCAGTGGTTTAAGAGGGAGACGGAGAGAAACAATTCTGAATAGATTGGAGCGAAGGAATGGAGGAATATCATCAACAAAGTTGATCCGGAACACCACGGACCGAGATCTGTGGCGAGACATGATCGTCCACGCCAGTTGGCAGGGCACATAATGCTGAAGATGATGACATATATTCACACAAATACAGTTCGGACACACGAGCTGTCTATTAGGTCCATCACTATTCCATGACACAAAGACAAGGGAGCTCGCTTTCAAATCCCAGGCTGTCTGTATCAAATATCCACGCCGCGATCTCTCGGACAGTTCAAAGGTAAGGAGATCCAAACAGCAACAAACAGGAGCTCATCTAACCGCTCACCCTACCTGCCCCTCGACAAGGCTGTTCGCGCTAGATCGGGCCATCATGAAAGTGACCCCTGACCTTGTGTAAACATATGCCTGGGGACTTTTCTGTCGATGCATAGCTCATGCTGAACCTATTGTTTGCCCATTGTCTCAGGTTAACTAAATGAAATGTTTACAGTAAAAGGTAAAAGGCTACTTTTTTCACGTCTTCATGTGTATTTGGATATATGGTGCTAGACCTGTGGTTCTCAACCTTTTTTGGCCCATGCACCCCTTCACCATATGTTCAGAATGTCATCACCCCACCCCCTTTCGTATTTCCTCTTTATAAATCCTCCCCTCCGCCCCTACACAGTATACGTAATAATGGATGCTAAATTTAATAACACATACTAGAACAAGTCTAGACATCTACATAAAACGTGATTTGCGGGACTACTTACGTTATAAAACGAATTTCAGAAGGGTGAGAAGTACAAAACCGTAAAGTATGGATGGAAAAAACAATATAAACTAATCAGTTCTTGTATTAAGGCGATTTTGAAATATATATTGCGTTCGCTCGCTTTGAACTCAGTCGTAGTCCATATTTACTACTTCTAGTAATTCTGGACTGAATTTTACGTGTGGGTTAGCTTTGCCTGTTAGCAGTGTCCCTCGTCATCAGACGAACCCACTCCGACTTCAGTGATACTTGTAATTTACGCCCCCAAATCAATGTAAAAAAGTCAACATGTTAGTCTAACTGTCCGGTCTTGGGGTTGAACCCCTTACCTCGGCACACTGGATGTTTAAGAACGCGTGTTCTTATCAATTCGGCCAAGCCGACTTACAAGTGGAAATATGAATGCGTATTTTTTCTTTTGAAATTTTGCGACTTAGTACAGGTCCCTGGATGTCTTCGCCTGATCATATTTACATTTGGAATCTGGGATAGTTCAGTAGCTAGCAAGCCACACTGCAAATTCCCATCGAGGCTGGGATGTTTGAACGTGATCTGGGCGCTCAGATCAACTCGAACTGACGTGCGTCCCAGGAAATGTTCTAGAAAGTAAAGCCGTCCGGCGAGGTATAGACTACAACATCCACCGTGTGCCGATTGATCCATAACTATAGTGGATTAGCACCATATACCCAATACGAGTAAAGCATGCGGGAAATGTCCCTATATTTCAATGGGAAATGTTCCAATATTTCAATGGGAAGTGCCCCTATTTTTCAATCTCAGCGAGTGTTTTCTTCAAAAGGTCACACGCGACGCTAGTTACAATATGACTTTGAGTGACCTTTGAGCTATAAGGTACTATATCTAAAGGTCAACGGTTTGTTCCAAAAAACGGATGAAAAATTCATAATAGTGATCCGTTATGACATCCCTGTCTGTCTAACATAGGCAGTGAAACAATGAACGGGGTTTCAGATAAGACATAAATAAGTTATCGTTGTTGGAGGGTGCAGTTTCATGACTCGAGATAGGCGATCTTTTCAATCAGACATATATGGATTGTCGGTCTGGTCCCGGTGTATTTGTGTAATCGGACTCATTTCTACTCGTCTGCATTTTACTAACTGTTAATACCTTTCCTATACATTTCACGCATGATTAGATTATCTAGTTGTATCCTCTTTCTTTCTTTCTTTCTTTCTTTCTTTCTTTCTTTCTTTCTTTCTTTCTTTCTTTCTTTCTTTCTTTCTTTCTCTTCCTCTCACCATCTAGCACTCCACTCTTTATTTTATTATCTCTTCCCCCCTTCCCCCCCCCCCCACTTTTAAACCCCACGCCTCACCGTTCCAAAAACAACAACAAAAAAGTCAGTGGCAAGGCGCAACCTTTACCGGCTTTACCATTCTCCCGCCGCCAACCCATCTCCCCTAGTTGTGCATCACAATTGTTCTTACCTAACTCTACAACCAGCTTGGGACTCGTGAATCTGCAACCATCTTGTTGTGATTTCTCGCGTCTCCTGCATTTGCTAGTAATCGGAGTCCCAGGGTCCGGGTTTAGTGCGCAGACAAGAGTCATTAAGATAAGATACCATTAGCAACTATGACCCCAGAAAGAAAAAAAAAACGGTTCCAGGAGTTGACATGAATGTTTTCCGACAAAACACGACATATAATTGATCACATACGCGGTTTTGTCAAGAATGAATCTGTTGTTCGGCTTTCTTCCATGACTTACTTTCCGAAACCGTGTTAACTACCAGATTGGTTGTGGATGGTGTGGGGCTGGGGAGAGGGGGGGGGGGGAAGGAATTAGCATTAGGTGTGCGCCTGCGTGCGCGCGCAGGTGTGTGTCTCTGTGGGAAAATTCAGTTTTTATATGCCATTAATGTACGTATATCACATAGAGATGGTGAGTGAATTTCGAGGGAGATCATGTATGACCACATTTGTCAATGCCGTGGGGCGAATGCATTAGATACGTGTGTATGAAGAAGGAAAAGGACTGGCCACTCATGAATCAGGCAAGGGAAGAAATTATATACCCTTTTAATGAAGCATTGAAAGGTAGCCTGCAATCGTGTGAGAGGGAGGAAGGAAATCGACACTCGTACAGTAAAGAAGAAAGAAATTAACCACTCGTGAAAGAAGGAAGAAACAAGCTATGCACTCGTAAATAAAAAACAACAAAAATGAACTATGCACTCGTGAAAGAAGGAAGAAATGAGCTATGCACTCGTGAATGAAGGAAGAAACGAACTAGACTTTCGTAAATGGAAGAAGCAACGGCCAGAAGTGAAGGAAGAAAGGAACTAGTCATTTATGAATGAAGGAAGAAAGGCAGGCACTCGGAAGTGAAGGAACACATGAACTAGACTTGTGAATGAATGAAGAGGGAAACTAGACACCCGTGAACGAATGATGAATGGTAACTAGAGAAGAGAATTGTACTCGCCTCTGAAAAAAAGACATGAGCTAAATCAGAACACTAAACAAATATTAACAAAGAAAGGAACAATTCAAACTGTTCGTGCGGCAATGTAAGTGCCCGTGGTTAAAGCAAGATTGAAGAGAGAAATCCGGGTATGGAGGAAGAAAGGTAGTAAACAAGGGTGAATAGAGGCAAGCACTAGCCACTAGAGTGGGAAGAAAAAGATGCTAATGACAATGCTTAAAGTGATCAAGATGATGAATAATATTATGATGATTATAACAATGATGGTGATGATGATGATGGTGATGATGATGATGATGATGACGACGACGACGACGATGACAACAATCATGTTTACGACAAACACACTGGAGCAAAGAAACGTGAACATTTAACAAAAGAAGTTAGCACAATATGTTTTGCTAAGTACCTTCGTGTCATGAAAACATGTCAAATAGATTACTCACATTCACAATAGAAGGAAAAGAACTAATAAATAAATAAACACGCATCTCAAGGCCCCACAGCAAACGTAGACATACCTAAAAATAGGGACACGGAATATCGCTCCCCACCAGGCATTTCTTTATTTCAGTAAGATTTCTCCCAAGGGGATTCCCCAGTGATGTCTGTATGAGAATCTGTGAACGCTCTGTTCTCATCACTCAGCACCCAGTCGGATCTCACCTCCGCTGGGACAGCACCTGATTGGGTAATCAGCCTGACAAGTGGATGCACGTCTTACATCTTAGTTCACATCGTGTTAATCGCTTTTATGTATTGTGCAAACAGCGGCTGGAAATGCTACTATTTTTTTGGCTCCTCCTCCTCCGGCGTGATCTTTCATATCTAGGACTACTTTTTTTTAATGCACCTGTCGTATCCTTGGGTTGAAATTATGAGGAACTTTTCGCGATAAGAGTGTATTACTACAGTATATTTTAAGTGTCGGCGAACTGTTTTAAAGATTAGTTTGGACGAGTTGTGGTAGCTTGTTCTCTTGCTCTTTATGTAAATGGGGTTTATCCGAACTATTTGTCGTCATTGAACTTTTTCACTGCCCTATTCTCTTAAATCATACATGTCTTTATCAATGCCGCAACTGTGGTATTAATTCACCATCATCATCATCATCATCATCATCATCATCATCATCATCATCATCATCATCATCATCATCATCATCAGCAACAGCAGCAGCAGCAGCATCAGCAGCAGCATCATCATTAGCATTATTAACGGCCATGTAGGTAAACATGAATGATCTCAGTCCAAGATGATAAGAATCTTTAGATTCTCGGTTCCCGTTTATCTAAATTGGCCAAATTATCCACGTATTTATCTCCTAGTGTGCCTCTTACCCTTTCCCCCTTCAACTTTGCCCGTTGTCACTAAGTTTTTCACTTTACAATCACAGCTATATGTCTTAACGACTTCCGCCAATCTACTACAACTTTCTACTTAAAATAGGCGCCGTGAACACTATCTGTTGAGCATGGCTGTGATAAGCCTAAAGTGGCCAGTCTTCCGCATTAGTAGGCAAAGACTGCATATGCTGATTGTTCCTGCGAAGTACTGGGTATGAGAAACATGCCATACTACCCACTTTGGTATTTTGCCCCTTGCCCCATTGTCTTGTTCTATTCCAGCAGCCATTAGATACAAAAAGGTAAAGGACTATTTTCCATGTCTTGATGCGTATGGGATATAAGATGCTATCCTCATATGTTTATTGATCAATCGAGTTATGGTGTCCGCCTCGAGTGCTGGAGGTCCCGGGTTCAAGCCCCGGTGAGGACCGGGATGTTTTTTTTTCACGTGGACTTCTAGTAATAAAATTTCCCCTGGTCTCTGGGTAGTGAGATCGGACGCCCGTGTGTATTGTTGCGCACGTAAAAAATCCCTTGGCATTTGGAAATCGAAAAAGAGTAGCCTAACGGCGCTGCCCGGGCAAAATTTCGAGTTAAAAATCTACCCAAAGTATTTAAGGATCTTCGCCGGTGCTACGGAGTTCGTGCACTGAGCTGAGTTTCTCCAGACTCAGGCTTGAGTTAGGAGGAGAACGGAGCACTTATGGGTTACACCCGTGTGCCGTGATGTTGATCCATCGACTAAACTAAACTAACTAATCAACATTATAAGGGTGATGGGATCAGTATCCTAGGTGCGTGTTTCTGTTT